>JABSNV010000122.1:0-15000 GCA_024085815.1 Flaveria linearis
ACCAAAACACACACAACAAGAAAACAACCCTCATAGCAAAAGAAAGATGAGGGTTATAAAACAAAGTAGGCTACTCTCACTGTGGGTGACCACTGAATGTCTCCGCGACGCAGACACCACCAAGGCATCAGCAAGAGACCACCAACGGCCCAAATCGTATTGATCACCAAAAATATCCATCAGTGGTGGCGTATACTACCAACCATAAACAACACAGAACAACCACCATTCCGCTATAGCTAAGGCGGTGCTGGACAAACAGCTTCCATAAATGCGACCACCCAAACCGCCACCGACACCATAATGCCACGGACACAAAAAGCACTAACAATCAACGTAAAACACAGACAACCACCCGTTAACAGACTGTGGTTTCTTCCATGGTGGTCGCGATGCAGGCGGTGGCGGGGAGCGGTGCAGGCAGAAGACGGCAGGGAAATAGAGAGATCTTTCTCCCTCTACAGATGAACCAAATAGAATAATAGGGAGGTTCTCCTCGTCTTTACTCTTTAAACCCTTGTTAGGAGGCAATATACAAAAGTCACGAAACTTATGTGGTCGAATCCCAAACACAACAAACTTTTTTTTTCTTTTATTCAGTTTTGAAACTGAAATGTAATGTAATGAATCAATCTAACAATGATATTTATAATTGTTGGATCAGGTTGGTTTCGACAAATAAGAACTTCTTCTTAGAGCATAACTAACGTATGCGGAATCTAAGAGTTACTTACTATCACAACACATATATTTTGAGGAAATGTAAATGCACACATTATCTTTCAAAGTATTCATTTGATTAATATGTTTTATACAAAAGTTACAATTCAACAATACAATCAAATGGCTTGGAAAGCTTGCCTCTCCTATACAAGTGTGATAACTTTTATGCTAAACAATAAAAATAAACTATTTTATGTTCAAATACTACATTAGAATATGTAATCTGTGTATCGGAGTTGACAGCTTCAGTGCTATGTTGTCTTCAAATAGTGAAACACAGAAGCCGTCGGCAAGACTTACTTGTTCTGAGTAGTAGTTAATCGGTAGCTCATGAAGTCACTGCTGATCGGAGTTGATCTGCATATACTAATAGGCAAACATTCAGCATATGTAGTTTCGACAGTTGCTTTGGCATATGTTGATCACAGTCATTCAGCACAGCACTTTAGCGGTGGATTCAGTACTTGACTTGATTCGACAGTTGGTAGCCAATGCTAAAATCCTGAGTTTCGGTAGTTTTATCTATTTATGATTCACAATTTTGTTTGTTTTTCCTCATGATATAAATATACATATTTATTTTCAAACGTGAATAGTAGTCAAAATAAATAATTTCATGGGTCAAGCATGCGAATTGTCAATGGTGTTATTTTAAATGAAATAAAATATTAAGATACTACTATATACACACACTATTTAAATACTAGAAAGGTGGATGCGCAATGTAGCGGGACGACATTTTACATTTGACACGTGCATTTAATATTTTATTATTCTTATAATAGTTTTATAAAAGTTTATTAAGTTTTTTCTAACGCAAAAATTTAAAACAACAGATAATAGTTCTCCATGACGACTTGTATATACGTATTAACTTATTGTATCTCACAAATACAGATCGTTTCAGCAAAAGTTTACACCAAAATGTTTAAAAATAAAACAGTGTTAAATTGTAGTCTCAAAACGTTTTTTTTAATGTGATATATTAAAAGATAGAGCTGAATTTTAAAACATATTAAGTTTTTTGGGTGTATGGATAAATAATATAAAATTTATGCAAATATTAGTAAGTGTAAGGTTATTGTGTAACTAATTATAAGGGGTAATGTGTAAATAATGTTATAAATACTATTTTACCCTTTAAAGTGGTTGTATCTTATGTATTGAATATAGCAAGTGTCTTAATTTTTTTGGTATCTTAAAATACCCTGCTCTATGCTTTATATATAGTATAGATAATGATCGTAATAAGAATTTAGTTAATCATAAAAGTCTTAGGATAATACTAGTATTATAAAGATAAGTAAAATAGTTTTGTAAAGTAGTGCTCACAAGGAAATGCACTAGTGAATACCACTATACCTAGGGTGTGTCAAAATATCCGAATCCGAAACCGAATCCGAATATCCGAAAATCCGAAATCGGATATCCGAAATTCAGATATTCGAAAATTCGGATATCCGAACTTCGGATATCCGAAATTTCGGATTCGGATTCGGATAGTGATTTTGAGAATTTTCGGATAATTCGGATATCCGAAATATCCGAAATATCCGAATAGCCATATAAAATTTAAAAATATTAAATATTAATTAAATATTTTAGATATTTCGGATATTTTGGATATTTTAACAAAAACTTTGGATATATAAATAATTTCAATAAAAATTTATTATATTTTTATAAAATTATTAAAAATATATTTTTTTGAATTTCGGATATCCGAACGGATATCCGAATCCGAATCCGAAATTTCGGATATCCGAATTTCGGATATCCGAAATTTCGGATTCGGATTCGGATAGTGAAATCCACTATCCGAAATTTTCGGATAGCCGAAAATAAACACCCCTAACTATACCAGCAGAGTATCACAAAGTGTAATGTCTATTGTTACTTTTTTTCTTTTTGTTTTAGTAGTTTTTAGGTAAAAAAATTAACTAATGTTTATTATAATTGGCAATTAAACCCATAATGACTTTTTGAGTTCAAGTCAGTAATTGATATTTGACGTAATGCCTTCTATAATCATAGTAATTCATAAAAATAAATTGTAGTTAAAAAGAGTTTCATCAAATAAGGATAATAAAATACCAAAAATAAAACATTGAATGCCCATTCTTTCGTCCGAACCAATACAAAAAAGGTCCTAATGGGGACACCGCATGGGTTTTTGGGGGGTGGGCCGGTTCAAACGATCACGGTTAGGTCTTGCGGTCATATTTTGGGAACCTAACCGTGACCGCATGGGTTGCTGTCACGGTGGGGGGTGGTAGTCCCCGTGACCGCATGGTCTTGCTGTCACGGTTTGGGGTGGTAGTCCCGTGACCTCGTGACAACAAAACGACAAAACTGACAAAATGGGCTGTTAAAGTTGAGAAGCGGTCACCAAACCGTATGTGGAGGCCAAACCGTGACCTCTAGGGTACAAGGTCTCAGTTAAGGTACGACGTAGATGTGATTTTGACAAAAGGTCGGGATTCCGGCAAAACCGTCACGTGGAGGCCAAACGTGACGGTTGGTGCCCCAGAATTTCACCTTATATAGCTTTCAACTTAGAACAATCGGCATATCCATTCAAACTTCGTTTCGCAATTTCATAATCCAAATTTTCAGTTTAATCGACCTTGATTTTGAGCTTTCTTCATCCAACACTCGAGAGATTTTCAGCCTCGTCATTCCAAAAACGCGTTAATCGAAAACAATGTCGGGTTCGGGAGATCATTATCAAAAGCCGAAGCTTCCAGATTTGAATAAGGTGCCCATATCGAAGATTCGAACCAGGATGAACTAGTATATGTTTTATTATAACTTATATTGAAATATCTAACCATTATCTTTTTTAGGATATTACGTATACGAGAGTCACCCTCCGTGGGGGGAGGAGGAAACCAACCCGTCGAACACATTTGCTCAAGAGGCGTACAACTTTTTATTTGGACCGAGGTTACGGTGAAGGGTACAGATATCCCCTTGCAATTCTTACGGGCATGCCCCGACCACTACCACTCACAAACAGAGCTGGATTACGACATCCCCCGTACCAGTCAGAACTAGAAATTACACATGTGTCGGATACTTTTAATGGGAATGACACAGATGAGAGTGACGGTCGGTCGGTTCACCTCAAAGAAAACCATGGGGACACCACGGAGCATGATGGGATGAGGATCGGATAAGAAAGGCTACGGTTTCTTATAAAACCAATCAAGTACGAAGAGTTTTATTCTTTTGTTTATTTTATTTTTTTATTTGTTTATTATGTTTTTTATGTCTAGCTTTATCATTTTTTCAGTATTTTGAGGTGAGGACTGGAGAAGTGGGCTTAAAACGAGAGGACGCGAGCATGGTGCGTCATTGTGGTGGGTGGTCAGGGAAAAAACGATGTGGAACTAATATGCAATCGTAGTGGTGAACCTAAATTCACTGGCACAAGTAGACGTACTGGGAGCATAAAGAAAGGATTGTCCCTTTAAAATAGTAGGGAAGTACGTAGGAAAGAGTGACAGTGGTTGTAGAGGTGAGAAACGAGACGCATAACCACGATCTGTTATGTACGAGGAGGGCCACGCGCATCTTAGGAAGATGACCGCCGAAGAAGGAAATGATCTGCGAGAAATTACACAGGCAGCACGTGCGGCACGACATATCCATTCAGCCGTAGGGAGCAGTTTCCCCACAGCGTCTGTGTTGTTCAAGACATATGCAATCTGACGTCAAAGTTTAGGGTGAAGGGATAGAAGGCATCACACCAATGCAGGACACTTGAAACCTACTACAATCTAAGAGTTCGTGTATGAAACACGAACGAAGGCAACTACTAAGGCCGTGGAAGATGTTTTCTTTTGTCACCTACTTCGTATAAAATGTGGTGCGCATTCCCGCATGTGATGTTGATAGACACTCCGTACAAGACCAACATGTACAACATTCCGTTTGTTCAGGTTATTGGCGTTACGTCGACATCGAATTCGTTTGTATCGCACATTCATTTATAAGACGGGAACGGCAAGACAACTTCAATGGGTTACTGGAGCAGATTGAGATATGCTCGATGGGTTAGTGGAGCCCCGTATTATGTCACAGATAGAGGCCTGGCCCTGATGAGGTGCGTGTGAACAGTGTTCCGAGTGCTACTAAAAACCTATGCAGGTGGCACGTTAGGGAAAATATCAAAAGACGGTGGAATATCCTTTTCAAAACCGACATGTGGAAGGATTTTTCATACTGGTGGAAGACCTTGTGTTCGTCTCCCACAGAGGCAATGTACGATTACAATTGCAGGAAGATGGAAGAAAAGTTAAATGAAGATGGTAAAAGTGGTATGAATTTATATTTATTTTACTCTAACAATTTATTTGTTCATTTTCTAAATTTGTTATTTTCTCAGAGGTATGGGATATATTTGGAATAATTGGTTGGTGCCGTACAAAGAGAAAAATTGTTACTTGTGGATGTACGACCGTCTTAACTTTGGTGAATTTACAACTAATCGTGTAACATCTCTTAATTTTTCTAATAAAATTTAATTTATAAATAAAAAGAGTTTGAACACGTTGATGTAATTCCAAAAATAACAATAATAAAAAAATGATAATAATAATAACAATAAACTAATAATAAAATTTATTGTTAAAAACTTACCTTAAAAGCTTTGGGTTGAAAATGTAACAATTGAAACTTGTGTTATGAACTTTAACATAAAATGTTAAACAAAACAAATTACAGGGGGTAAAAGTGTAATTTCTTTAAAATCCACCCTCACCGTCGACTTTCCCCCTTCTCCCTCCGGCACTATTCCGGCCACCCCTCCGCCGAACCATTCGCCCAAAACCAATTGATCTTTGACCGAAACAACTATCCCGACATTATCGCATGCGGGGTTCGAACTATACCCCACTTCCAATTGAAAAATCAAGTGCGATTCACCACTATTCACCCACTCTACTTTCGGCCGAGAAACGGGCCACGATCGCCCATGATCAAAATTAAAATCGAATTAGTGGTGCACTAACGAAGGTAATCGATATCATGTTCCACTGAATTCAATTTTGTATAAAACGTGCACAAACCCCTCATTCAAACACCACCCTTACCCGCGACTGCAACTCAATCGAAGGGCCTGTTCGGAGCAAACATTGTTGAATTGATAGAGGGCTATTGATCATAATCGTGTGGCGAAGCTTACTGTGCAATCAATTTGATTAACATCATCGTTTGGGCATCGAACAGTGATACACGATCGCGACTGTTCTTGGTGCCTTCTCATCAAATCTAATCAAATTCGGGTAATTGATCACATCTATACACTCTTTTCATTTAGGGAACAAAAGCCTATGTTTAATTCCATTAACACTTCAAATCGATGGTCAATTGATCAAGAATCGAAACTAGGGTTCTTGGTTGGGGGAAAGGCTTTGGGTGTGTTTAAAAGAAATGAAACCAGGAATACCGCGGCTGCGCCTTGGTTCACCGGTTCCCTGTCCAAGTTCAATTCGAGAGGTCCGGCTTCGAACCCGGCACCTCATTTATTTTTAAAGGCTTTTTGGACTTTTAAAAATTACAGAAAAATATAAAAATTATAAAAATAATTTTTATAAATCTTGTTTATATTTGAGCATTAAATAATTTCTAGATTATATTAAAGTTACAAATTATTTACAATATGATTTATTTTATAAAATTACTTTAAACGAACGGTTTAGAATAATATTTTTGTAATCATTCTTCGGTAATCATACGGACTTAATTACATGTTGAACATCATCATTACATCAAAAATTCGTTTATAAAACACTTAATAATTTACCAAATAGAAATATGATATTTATTTTATAAATCTAATTACTTAAACAAAACATAATTCTATCAAAACCTTAATCCATATTCTAACGTAATCATATTATAAACTCGTAAAAATAACTAACATTAACTATGTTCATACTAAACGAAACATAGGTTAATGAAATTCTAATCGTCGTGCGAACATTATTTCTTTGCAACGCAATCAAGGTGAGTTTCACGATCCTTTTTTACTTTCTTCCTTTTGGGGGAGAAAACATGCAAACATATTTTATGAATGGTTTTAGTATTATTGATATCGCCTGTTACGTTAGTGCAAACACACAAACAGTCTGACACTCTCGAACCGTTAGTAATGGGATTAGCGAGGTAATACTGAGTAGTACTACTGGGTCTGACAAACCCCGCCCGGGCTAGTCGCGCTAGCTTGATTGGAGGTCAAACGGGTGCATTATTGACCTATATTTGTCACTGTCTTGCGAGACGTGACGGGGAAACACAAACATATAGGACACGCAAACAGTCAGCTTCGGTTTGAAACGCTAAGTAACATGATTATAGGCTAGCTACCTATCGATATGCTTTAATTACTAAACCATCGGACAGTCAAACAGTTACGAACAGTCGAACAGTTACAAACAGTCGAACAGATACAAACAGTCGAACAGTTACAACCAGTTGAACAGTTACAGACAGTCGAACAGTTACAAACATTTTTATCTGTGATAAACCTGTGAACTCACCAACTTTATGTTGACACACTTTAGCATGTTTTCTCAGGTAACAGGAACGCGTAATCTCATGGTGCACGATTAAGGAATGCACTCAGGACATGCATTCATCAGATCCATTTATATTGCATTAAACATGTTTTGATTTAACATTCAAATTCAGTATTGTTTACATTTCGTTATTCGCTTCGCACTGTTATTCATTCTTTTATGTAATCTGATTTATGTCAAATGTTTATTTTAAAACTCATATAGTGTCGTTTGATATAACCGTGTCTGAGATCCTGGTATGTCACACGCCTAACGGTAAAACCCGTTTGTGGAAAATTGAGGGTGTGACAGATTGGTATCAGAGCCACTGGTATAGAGAACTAGGATTGCATTTGCATCTAGACTATAGCCTTAGACACGACACTAGTACTGCATAGACACTCTTACATGATTGCAACTATTGTACAAACATTCTCCTGGCATGTTAAATTATATTACTGAACGATCAAACATTAGACATTTGTGTGACACATAGACACCTGTATTCTGGATTTCCTGGCAAAAGGCCTTCGGGCTAAGGCAAGCATATCGCATAAATCTCATTGCGAGACCTGGTATGCTTACCGGGGGATTTCTGGGATGAGTGATAAACTATGGTCAATATACACAAATATCTGTCACCTGTATCATCCTCGACTAACCGAGGGGCAGGGAGTCCGCTCGCTCACTTCCAACATCTATATATGATTCTTCACTCTGGGTTGAAGCAACGACAACCCAACCTAAACATTACCACTTGGGAACACGAAACTCTTTTCTAACACACACGATGAACCTTATGATGACAAACAAGGAGAACAACATACATACTTTTCTAACTCTATCGTATTTGTTTTTTCCAACATGCCCTATCATCTTCGCTAGTCTTAACAGATAGCACTCGGTACTTGACAAGGTATGTTATCACGAATGGGAGAAGCCATGAAGACCATGCAAAGCAAATTAGAATCACGGGAGCACACGTAATTGTAATTTGTCATGCATGAGAATTCTGGTAACTCTATTAGGTGATACAGTCATAGTCAGTACAAATTTTCATTTCTATAATGGAGACATAAGGTCTCGGTTTCATGAAACCTCACTATCAATATGCAAAAAATCATCCATTCCTACTAGTATGAAACAGATTTTGTTATCAATAGTTATTACTCGATAGTGACTGTCGTATATGGTGAATTGAAGAATCATGTCTGGAAGAAGACCTGAACGTCCGAGGGGACATGGAAACATCAACCTGACTCAAGCTGAGATGGATGCTATCATCAATGAGCGTGTTGCTGATGGCGCTCACAGCCTATGAACAGACCCGCAACCAGAACCAGAACAACCAGAATCTGAATCAAGGAGGCCCAACAGCCTGTACCTTCAAGATGTTCTGGATTGTAAGCCTCACTCCTTCAATGGTTCTGGGGGTGCTATCACCTTACTTCGCTGGCTGGAAAAACTCGAGTCAGTTTTCGCTATGTGTAACTGTCCAGTAGGAAGCCGCGTCATGTACGCCTCCGGTACACTAGAAGGACCAGCTCTGACGTGGTGGAACTCACAATTCCAGACCCTAGGACTTAAGACTGCCAATGGTTACCATGGGAAGAGTTCAAGATTTTGATGAAAGAAGAGTATTGCCCTAGAAACAAGGTCCAGAAACTAGAAGCAAAGTTTTGGAATCTCAAAATGACTGGCTCTGAGATTGAGAATACACGACTCGTTCACACGAGTTGGCTGCTTTATGTCCTCAGATGGTGAACCCGGCTTACAAACGGATTGAGAAGTACATTGATGGTCTAGCTCCTCAAATCCAAGCTAGTGTTATGGCTGTTGATCCTGTCACTATTCAGCAGGCTATCCGGCTAGCTCATAAGCTCACGATCAGGCAGTGGCACAGGGTACCTTGCCTAAACGTGGCGCTGCATCTGGCCATCTGACAATAAGCGAAAGTGGGATAGTACTACTAACAAGTCCTCAAACTCCAACAACAACAACAACAGCAGTTCAGAAGGTTTGATTCATCTAGAAGCTTCATAAAAATAATCAGAACAACAACAACAATGGTCAGGGATCAAGCAACTATGCGGGCCAGGTATCCAAAAGCAACAAGTGCAACTTCCACCACCATGGCCAGTGTGACCGCATCCGTTACCTAAGGTGTGGAAGATGGGTCATGCTGCCAAAGATTGCAGAAGCGAGCTGATGACTCAGCAACAACCTCAACAACAACGCCAGGGCGGAGCGACTAGGGGTTGTTTTGTGTGTGGTAAGGAGGGCCATTACTGGAAGGATTGCCCACACTGAAAAATGGCAACAGGGGAAATAACGGAAACAACAACAATGGAAATGGCACCAGGGGTCGTGCTTTGTGATTGGTTCTGGTGAAGCAAGAAATGATCAAAACGTAGTTACCGGTTATGTTTCCTCTAAACGATGTTTGCTTCCGTGTTATTCGATACCGGTGCTGATAAGAGTTTTATATCTACTAAGTTTCGCAAGCTTTTAGATGTAACCTTGATGAAATGAACCCTAGTTATACGATAGAACTAGCGGACGGTAAAATGATCGAGGCAACTCATATACTTAAAGGATGCAAATTAGAGCTATCAGGACACAAATTTAGGATAGACCTTATGCCTGTTACACTGGGTAGTTTTGACGTAGTCGTGGCATGGATTGTTATGTGAAAACCAAGCCGAAATTTTCTGTCACGAGAAAATCGTTCATGTACCACTACCTAGTGGTGAAGTTTATTCGTTTTCAGCGTGAGAAAAGTGGTGTCGTTTCTAGCATCATTTCGTACATGAAAGCTCAGAAGTACTTACGCAAAGGCCATACTGCCATCTTAGCTATGATCACAGAGAAGACCACCGAAGAAAAGAAGATGAAGATATTCCTGTTGTACGTGATTATCCTGAGGTTTTCCCTGAAGACCTACCTTGTCTCCCACCGCATCGCCAAGTCGAGTTCCAGATTAACTTGGTACCTGGAGCCGCACTTATCGCAAAAGCACCATACATTAGCTCCGAAAGAACTACAAGAGCTGTCTACGCAATTGCAGGAACTATTGGATAAAGATTTATTAGACCTAGTCATCATCGTGGGGAGCTCCAGTCTGTTTGTCAAGAAAAAGGATGGAACTTCGCATGTGTATGATTACCGTGAATTGAACAAAGTGACGGTTAAGAATCGTTATCCTCTTCCACGCATCGATGATTTGTTCGATCAGCTTCAAGGGTCAAGTTTCTATTCCAAGATAGATCTGAGGTCGGATATCATCAGCTAGGGGTTCAAGATGAAGACATTTCAAAGACTGCGTTCAGAACTAGGTATGGCCACTACGAGTTTCTGGTAATGCCTTTTGGGCTGACCAACGCACCAGCGGTTTCATGGACCTCATGAACCGTGTCTGCAAACCTTATTTGGATATTTTGTCATTGTCTTTATTGATGACATACTAATCTACTCCCGTAATAAGGAAGATCATGAGGGACATTTGAAGACCATACTGGAATTGCTGAGAGATGAACAACTTTACGCAAAGTTCTCAAAATGTGACTTCTGGATGCGTGAAGTGAAATTCCTTGGGCATGTGATGAATGAAAAGGGTATAATGTTGATCCTTCAAAGATTAAAGCAATCAAGGAATGGCCGGCACCAAAGACGCCTACTGAGGTGCGACAATTCCTTGGTTTGCAGGCTATTACCGGAGGTTCATCGAAGGATTTTCAAAATTGGCGCAACCTTTGACTACCCTAACTCATAAAGGAATAATTTATAAGTGGGGCAGCAAAGAGGAAACAGTGTTTCAGGCACTTAAAGACAAACTCTGCAGCGCACCAATCCTAGCTTTACCAGAAGGAACTGATGACTTTGTTGTTTACTATGATGCATCCATCCAAGGTTTGGGATATGTACTGATGCAACGCGACAAGGTCATAGCTCAAGATGCATCGCGTAATTTTTCGAATAAAATTAATTTTATATAAAAGAGTTTAACACGTTGATGTAATTCCAAAAATAAAAATAATAAAAAATGAAAATATAATAAAATAACAATAATACTAATAATAAAATTTATTGTTAAAAACTTAACCTTAAAAGCTTGGGTTGAAAATGTAACAATTGAAACTTGTGTTATGAACTTTTAACATAAATGTTAAACAAAACAAATTACAGGGGTAAAAGTGTAATTTCTTTTAAAATCACCCTCACCGTCGACTTCCCCCTTCTCCCCCCGGCCACTATTCCAGCCACCCCTCCGGCGAACCATTACGCCCAAAACCAATTGATCTTTGACCGAAAAAACTATCCCGACATTATCGCATGCGGTTCGAACTATACCCCACTCCAATTGAAAAATCAAGTGCGATTCACCACTATTCCACCCACTCTACTTTCGGCCGAGAAAAGGGCCACGATCGCCCACTGATCAAAATTAAAATCGAATTAGTGGTGCACTAACGAAAGGTTAATCAATTATCATGTTCCACTGAATTCAATTTTGTATAAAACGTGCACAAACACCTCATTCAAACACCACCCTTACCCGTGACCTGCAACTCAATCGAAGGGCCTGTTCGGAGCAACATTTGTTGAAATTGATAGAGGGCTATTGATCATAATCGTGTGTGTGAAGCTTACTGTGCAATCAATTTGATTAACATCATCGTTTGGGCATCGAGCCAGTGATACACGATCGCGACCTGTCTTGGTGCCTTCTTCATCAAATCTAATCAAATTCTGGTAATTGATCACATCTATACACTCGTGTTCATTATAGGGAACAAAAGCCCTATTTTTAATTCCATTAACACTTTCAAATCGATGGTCAATTGATCAAGAATCGAAACTAGGGTTCTTGGTTGGGGGAAAGGCTTTTGGGTGTGTTTAAAAAAAATTGAAACCAAGGAATACCGCGGCTGCGGCCTTGGTTCACCGGTTCCCTGTCCAAGTTCAATTCGAGAGGTCCCGATTCGAACCCGGGCAACCTCATATTTTTTAAGGGCTTTTTGGACTTTTAAAAATTACAGAAAAATTATAAAAATTATTAAAATAAATTTTTATAAATCGTGTTATATTTTGAGCATTAAAAATTTTCTGAATTATATTAAGTTTACCAAATTATTTACAAATATGATTTATTTATAAAATATACTTTAAACGAACGGTTTAGAAAATATTTTGTAATCATTCTTCGGTAATCATACGGACTTAATTACATGTTGAACATCATCGTTACATCAAAATTCATTTATAAAACACTTAAAATTACCAAATAGAAATATGATATTATTTATAAATCTAATACTTAAACAAAACACATAATTCTATCAAAACCTTAATCCATATTCTAACGGTAATCATATTATAAACTCGTAAATAATAACAACATTAACTATGTTCATACTAAACGAAACACAGGTAACTGAAATTCTAATCGTCGTGCGAACATTATTTCTTTGCAACGCAATCAAGGTGAGTTTCACGGCCCCTTTTTACTTTCTTTCCTTTTTGGGGGAGAAAACATGCAAACATATTTTATGAATGGTTTTAGTATGAGATATCGCCTGTTACGTTAGTGCAAACACACAAACAGTCTGACACTCTTGAACCGTTAGTAATGGGATTAGCGAGGTAATACTGAGTAGTACTACTGGGTCTGACAACCCCGCCCGGGCTAGTAGCGCTAGCTTGATTAGAGGTCCACGGGTGCATATTGACCTAATATTTGTCACTGTCTTGCGAGACGTGACGGGGGAAACACAAACATATAGGACACGCAAAAAGTCGGCTTCGGTTCGAAATGCTAAGTAACATGATTATAGGCTAGCTACCTATCGATATGCTTTAATTACTAACCATTCGGACAGTCAAACAGTTACGAACAGTCAAACAGTTACAAACAGTCGAACAGATACAACAGTCGAACAGTTACAACCAGTGAACAGTTACAGACAGTCGAACAGTTACAAACATTTTTATCTGTGATAAAACCTGTGAACTCACCAACTTTATGTTGACACACTTTAGCATGTTTTATCAGGTAACAGGAACGCGTAATCTCATGGTGCACGATTAAGGAACGCACTCAGGACATGCATTCATCAGATCCCTTTATATGCATAAACATTGTTTTGATTTAACATTTCAAACTTTCAGTATGTTACATTTCGTTATTCGCTTCCGCACTATTATTCATTTCTTTTATGTAATCTGATTTATGTCAACGTTTATTTTAAACTCATATAGTGTCATTTGATATAACCATGTCTGAGATCCTGGTATGTCACACGCCTAACGGTAAAACCCCGTTTGTGGAAAATTGAGGGTGTGATAAATCGGGTTGAGGGCAACATGCCAACTTCAAGAGTTACCTCACAGGGACCAACATACGTTGCATACACTTGTCGGATATGTTTGTGACCTCGTGCGCGGCCAGGAGATTGAAATTTGTAAAACATTCGAGGTGTTCCGTGTGAAAATTAAAAAGACCATCGCCTGTCATTGTTTCAAGATTACATTATAAAGTATCAATTTTTGCCTTAGCCTCCTTGAATCAGAGTTGACGAAAATGGAAATGATTCAGGAGTCTGGGGTTCATGGGACACCAGTTGTTCACGTCCATGGGTTGCCATGTGCTTGTCGTTTGGAGATACACGTCTGAGAAGGTATATTTTCTTAATACATTTTTTACTGTTGTCACACGATTGCATATTTTCACTAATAATTAACCATTAAATCCAGTCACAAGTATTCTACTCGATGCGGTAGATCCACACCGGAGGAAGCTTGATTTCGAGCCAGCGTACGTCGCGCCGCGTGAACCCGACTACGATGTGAAATTTGATGACTTGAAACAAAAGGTTATGTCGTCTCCCAATCCTCAAGTAAAGAAAAATTGTTTAACAAAGTATTTGACTCTTTGTTTAAGAGTAAGTCAAAACTTAAAGAACCTGAGGTGCGTCATGACCAACGTGGTCGTCCAAATATTAAGGAGCACAAAGAAGAGCGGACTCCAATACATCACAGTATGAGGCTGCTAGACACAGCTCCTATACTTCCTCGCAACAAACTATGCCTGACCGGCGAGGCATAGCTCATATACCCCTCAGTTTAAAATGCCCAATGACCGTTCTAATAAGGCAAAGGCTGCTTCAAATGTACGATTACGGGAGCTGCCCTAGGGTTTCCTTTAATATTGAAACCAAAGGACGTGATAAAAGTTATGAAGTTTAGGATCAGCTTCCCCAAAGGATTCACAGGTACGTTTCGACTATAAAAGATGTGCGGCCTGATGGTAACTGTGGTTTTCGGGGGATCGCGGTGGCTTTAGGTAGAAAGCAAAATGAATGGGAATGGGTTAGGCGTCAAATGTTGTCGGAGATGGACATAAACATGCGGTATTGGCGGAGCAATTTGAACCGTGAGATGCTGGCTATTATGATTCTGTTCGTAATAGCTTAAATTGGTTTGGCACGACTAAACCCGCTCCCGATACCATTGGCTAACTTTCCGGCCCATGGACTCGTAGTTGTGGAACATTCACTGTATTGTGCATCTTATTTCATTTGGCAGCCAGACATGGTTTCCGCTGAGAAACAGCCCCAGAGCCATTATTCACTATCCAGTTGTCGCACTTGCTCATATTAACGGAGCTCACTTTATTTGCATACAATTGGAAGGGGATTACCCGATGCCCAGTGTG
>JABSNV010000122.1:17500-57500 GCA_024085815.1 Flaveria linearis
CACTCGAGTACCGTGGTGTGAAGAGGTCACGTGGAGGCCAAACCGTGACCTCTTCTGCCTAAGATGTCACGTGGAGGCCAAACCGTGACCTCGAAGGTACTGGTGTCTTCTTCAACGTTCGACACCCATTTCCACAAACACAACCACAAAACACAACCACAAACCCACAACCACAAACCACAACCACCGCCGCTCACCACCACACAACCACCGCCGCTCACAACCACCCCGCTCACCACCACCGCCGCTCAACCGGTCGAGGCCAAACCGTCACCGCGAGCCCTCCCCGTGACACATTCATCTTCCACCACCACTGCCGCTCACAACCACCGCCGCTCACCACCACTGCGCTCACCACCATCGCCGCTGACACCATCGCCGCTGACCACCATCGCGCTCACACCACCACGGTCACCACAACCGCCGCTGCACACCACCACCGCCGCTGCACCATCGGTTTTCGGTACGTAATTACAGGTTTTATTAAACCATAGATTTGATAGTTTTTCTCAAATATATTTGATAGTTTCCTCAAATAGATTTGATAGGTTTTCCCAAATATTTGATAGGTTTTCCCGAATAGATTTGATAGGTTTTACCAAATAGACTTGATAGGTTTTCCCAAATAGATTTGATAGGTATTACCAAATAGATTTGATAGGTTTTCTCAAATAGATTTGATAGGTTTTTCCAAATATATTTGATAGGTTTTCCCTTATAGATTTGATAGATTTCCGTATGTGTAACGGTTGTCGACGGTTTATTATTATTAGAAAGAATAATAAATAATAATAAATAATAGTTATAATAGTAATAGTAATAATAGAAAATTAATAATATGTAAATATATAATATAATAATAATAAAATAATAATATAAATAATATAATATTAATAATAATATAATAGTAATAATAATAGTAATAATAATAAGATAATAATAATAATATTGGTATTAGTATAATACTAATAATAATATTATATTATAATAATAATATAATAATATTTGTATAAATAATATATATTAATATAAATATAATAATAGATAATAATAGTAATAATAATAATAATAATAATATTAGTATTAGTAATAAATTAATAATATAATAATAATAATAATGATAAATAATAAATAATAATAATAATAATAATAATAATAATACTAATATAGTATAATAATAATAATAATAATAATATAATAATAATAATAATAACCGTCAACCATTAATTTTATAACATTGTAAATATGATGAAATACGTTTTTTCGTAGATATGGATGCCGACGTGCTTTTATCCCCGGTATTGATGACTGCCCGACGCTGCAGTTCGAGCAGGGGACTACACCGTACGAGCAGTTCAGGACCCTGAGAGCACGTGTGCCAGCACCGGGGGACCGTCTGTCGGATGACTTCTTACAGCGTTGGAGAGCGCGACCGGTTTTGAGATCATCGGCGAGGACGGCCCGTGGGAGCAGCTGTTTCGGATGACGACGATGCCCATCGAGAGCTCACCGTGGAGTTCTACTGCACATTCACGTTCCGTCCACGTGACCAGGGACTGCAGAGCTGGACGAGGACGACATAGCGGACGGTCGTGCGCCGCGGAGGTTGCTTTCGGTTGTTCGGGGTCCTCCACCGCATGTCACTTAGGCGGTTCGCTGTCGTCAGCGGCCTCTACACGGAGGAGAGACCCGACAGCCGATGTACACCACCGCCTTGATCCGCGGGCCAGACGACTCCGATCAGGTCTGGTGGCCTGCGATAGACGACGGACCATACGGCGGTGATACGAGGTCCTCTCATATACGAGACCCTCTGTATAGATACATTCACCGACTCATCGCCACGTCCGTCGCTGGTCGTGGGGCGGGGACGACCGGGTCAATGCCGCCGACCTTCTTTTTCGTCGGTGTGTACTCACACACCGACACTGCCAACTCGCGCACGCCCTCGCTTATTATTTTGCTAGTTATTATCATCGGCAGTCGCGAGGGGCGTTAGTGGGTGGGAACATCGTTTCCCGATCGCTCGGGGCTTGGGGTACGCACAGGCCATGTCCCAGCTCCCGCTACTTCCGACTCCTGTGCGCGTGGCTGGCCGGAGCACCGCCACTGGGATGAGGATAGTTTGGAGGTTCCCCGACGGCACGTGGCACCTGCTTACCAGATACCAGGAGCTCGTTCCATGGGTGCCCGAGCCGTTGGTGGACCCACCGAGCTGGCGGGGGCTGAGGTCCACCTTCAGGACGCCCACGAGGCCCTTGGCGGCGGGGGGATCAGCCCATTCCTTACCGCACGACCAGGACCCGCCCCAGCATCCCCAGCGCGTGTACCACGCCGTGCGATGGCCTGCTCATGTTCTTGATATGATTCAGGACACACGAGACAGGGTCGCGAGGCTGGAGGATACGACCGCGAGACTGGAGGATACGACCGCGAGGCTGCATGATATGATGGACTGGGTCATCCAGCACATGGTCGCGGACTATACCGCCTCGGGTACGCCGTTGTTGTCACAGCCACCGAGGTGGTTAGACCATGACGGTGCTGGCCCATCTGGCGCGGGCGGGTCTGGTCAGGGCAGCGATCCGGGATGATGGATAGATAGATATTTTGTTTGTATTTTATTTCTTTTTGTATGTAAAAACTCGTTGTATATATATATATATATGTAGTTTCAGTTATGATGATTTGTATATTGGTTGTGTTTGTTTGGTTGTGTTTTTTTGTTTGTTTGTTTTATATTTGCAATGTTGATAATGTTAATTGTATATGTTTGATAACAACTGATTTTTACGATTAGGTTAACCATGTGATAAAATAAAACCAACTTGTTTAAAAATAACTAAACGCAAAAATTACTTGTAATATGACCATGAATTGCAGCAGCAGGAAACCGGCCCTGCATAACCAGTTTTCCAAAGAATCTGCGCTGCGTTTTGTCTCCACAAAGATTAAAGTCAACGCGTTCTGAATCAAGATTAAAGATAACAGCTTACAAAGACTAATTAAGCAGATTAGAAAAAAAAAGATGAACTGAATCGCACGTTTGTTAATTGCAGGATCGAATATGTGGGTGGTTTTTCTCTCAACTTACTATGAACAACACTCAGCAAGCAGTCTATGAAGAGTTGATCACAATATAACAAGTAACAAGCAGTAAGAAAATTAACACAGCAAGTAAATTTTCAAGGTACTTTTATATATTGCTTCTCAACTCAAAGGATTACAAGACACTTGGACTCAAATCACTTATGTAAAGAGTTACCGGGAGAAGATATATATAATACTACCTACAGCCGGATATACTTTGATACCAGCTGGACACCTCTAACCTTACATCTATACTAAAGACTCTAGGTGAGGTCTTTCAGACATTTGCCTGAGAGTGGTAGTCAGGACATGTCCCTGACTTACCTTTTGTCACCAACTAAAGTTTGTAACATGTACTATCATGAAAAGGTGAATAGTAGAATAAAGTATGGTCAACAACATGGCTCTTTAGGAAGATGCCATGCTGTATCAGAGGTCTGCAGCGGACTGTCAGGGACCATACTTTTATCTGCTGGACATAGCAATGTCTTCCGAAGGATAAAGTACTTCGGAAGAATAACTTCTTCCGAAGCCACTTATACTTCGGAAGACTGCTTCTTCCGAGGCTTGGAGTCTTCTTTGTCTTCGGAAGCTCAGACTTTGTCTTCAGCTCTTTCATTAGACTTTGTCTTCGGAAGCTCTTTCAGACTTTGTCTTCGGAAGCTCTTTCAGACTTTGTCTTCGGAAGCTCTTTCAGACTTTGTCTTCGGAAGCTCTTTCAGACTTTCGGAAGATCTCTTGCTTGGCTTCGGAAGCCCTTCAATGTAGCACCAAAAAATGACTATGAAGTGGTTTTGTTGCACCAGCCTCATCATGATCCAACAAACTCCCCTAGGCTGATGCTACCAAAACTTCACTTCTCTCTTCTTCTCAAAGCTCTCAGCACAAGGAAAGTAAGTGTTTATCAGTGTCTTCATTCTTTCCTGCTGTGGTACTGAGAATCTTGTACAGATCCTTGGTGGACAGAACCTCTACTCTGTCACCTTGGATTATGTGTACCCTCTGTTGTGGCCCTCTGAAAAGAGTTAGTTGATGGGAAGTATAGTCATATTCCCATCGAACTATTGGTTCCAATTCAGGACCTTCCACCATCTGTAGAAAGGCTGTGCCTTTGGTGGTTGGTCTTTCCTTGTCTTCCACTCCTTTCAACTTCAACTCTTCTTCAATCTTGGCTCTTCTACTTCATACGGGATTTGAAGTTGAAGCGAAGACCTCTCACAACCCATGAACTAGGCATCCTAGTTCATACGGGATTTGATCCCAACCCCCTGATTTGTTGGAGAGGCAATGCAGGATAATGTGCAGCAGGAACTTCTAATGGTAAGAGAAATTGAACTTGTACACGGTTGATCTGCTGACATCTCCTCCATATCCCATGAGGATATAAGTGCCTTCCAAGTCTTCCTTGGGGAACTCAGTAGGAGCCCCATCATCATGAAGCTCAAGGTGCTCCCTGATGAGTTGTTCAGTGATGACCAACTCTTGGCCACAAATGCGGGTTCTCAGGACTCGAAACCCATTCAGAACTGCAGTTTCTCCGTTACTCCAGAATTCGGACATATGGTTGGAGTATACGTGGGATTAACTGTAAGAGCAGTGAGGTATGTGGATTCGGCAAGAAATGTGATGATTTGGGTGAAGTCGGCATCCCTGTTGTTCTTGTCATGTGCCTGGAGCATCCACTATCTACAATCCAGACATTGTTGTTCTTGTCAAATGGACATCCCTGCACATAAGATGAGATGGTTAGTTTGTTTGGAAGCCCAAGCCTTGCTGGTCTTGGGCTCTTCCAAAGATAGTGACATAATTGAACCAAAAGATATGCATTGGGGTTCAATAGAGGTCATTGTTGAAGAAGAGGTTTGGGCTGCAGCATCTTCCTTGATCTTCCAATCCATCCCTTGGTTGATCTTTGAAGATGAGCTTGTTGAAGCTTGTGCAGCATGGCCTTCTTCCGAAGCTTCTTTCTTTTCGGAAGAAGCCTTCACCACCTTTTCTTCCGAAGTAGTCTTCTTCTGAGATGGTTTCAAGGGAGCCTTCTTGTTCTTCCGAACCTTAGAAGGTTTGGCTTCCGAAGCCATTTTCACTTCGGAAGAAGTAGTTTCTTCCGAAAGCAACTTGGCTTCCGAGACCAACTTTCCCTTTTTCATCATTTGGACCTTTTGAAGTGGTCCAGTGAGAAACCTTCTCTGACTCCTTCTTTTCTAACATTATTTGCATAATGTGTGCTTGCTGGATTGTAGTAACAATCTTTAGCCATGTGGTTGTGCAGACCACACATTATGCAGGCAATGTTAGTCTTCTGGAAACTTGCAGGTTGCTGTTTCTTGGGTTTCTTCTCTTCATCAGTAACTTTCCCTTTCAACTTCTGATCCTTCAGTAGGACAGGAGTGTGGTATTACACTCCTTTCCTGAATCAAAGTACTACCACTTGAAATCCGGCAGAGATGAAGACACCCTTTTGCTTGGGTCGATCTTAAGCTTGGACTCTGCAACCTTCTTGGCAGTCCTTCTAGCAGCTTTAGCTCTACTTCTTCTTGCTTGGTGGTTAGGATTTGGTCTTCATAGGTGGAGATGAGTGTATCCTCCTGTTTCTCCCCTGTGGTGGCTACTATTTTTGCCTCATCCTTTAGTTCCAACGGAGAAGGATCAGCAGTTGGAACCTCTTGCTCTTTAGTACCACATCTAGGTAGTCTAATAGACTCATAAGAGTGTGGTGGAGCTATTTCATTGGTTCCCAACCCTTCTTTGTTTTGATAAAACATTTTAGAATGAGAGGTTGATGCAAGAATAGTTTGGAAGCTTTGCTCAGCAATAGCTTGCTTCCTGGCCTGAGCCTCAGCTGTGACAACTGGGCTTGAACCTCAGACAGTTTGGATATCAGATCTTTAATTTGAGTCTTATAATTAGTCTTTTCATGTTTTAAAAGAGACAGAGTTCTCTAACTCCTCAATTTTCTTTGATAGTCAGATTCAGCTCTCTCAAAATCGGATTTAGCACATTTAAAGACTCAAACTCAGATCTGATTTCCGAAATGTAATCCTTATAAAGTTTAACTTTAGCAATACAGCCAGCAGTACAAAGATGTTCATATACTGATCATCATCTGTTCCTGCCATGAGTGCTTGAGCAGGAGTCACATCCTGTACCATGAAGCTCCAGTCAACTTCTTGAGCCACAGCAGCTGTTTCAGTTGACTTCTCTTCATGCTTTGAAGCAGTGGGATGTGTGGAGGCCTGTGGGGTTCCCGAGTTGTTCTTGGGAGCCTTGCATTCCCTAGCAAAGTGACCAAGTTGGTTTCAGTTGTAACACCTTGCTTTGCTCTTATCAAAACCAAACTTGCTGTTGACTGGGTTTTGAGGGAATTGCCTTCCAGTTCTCTTGAAGAACTTCTTCGCTCTGTAAGTTAAAAGAGCCATCTGCTGGACAATGTCCATATACTCCACATCATCTGGACTGAAGCACTCAAGATCATCAAAGCAGTATTGAAAATCACCAGAGTGTCCACTTCCAGAGACAAAGGCACAACTATCCTGAGAAGAGTGTGTTGAACCTTTTGAGACTTTGGAGTCTCAGGTAGAGTAATGTAAGGTCCGCTGTGTGAGTTGTCAGGGTAACATAGCAACTGATGTTGTGGTTCTATGGTTTCCCTTTCAACCATATGAAGGGCTGAACTCTGTTGGTTATTGGAGTGACCAGAGGAGTTCTGCATGTTCATCTCCATCTGGAATGCACTTAGGATACCATACAACTCTGTCAGAGTAAGAGTCTTAAGGTCCAAGTTCTCTTGATTACAACACAGTAATGTATCCATAGTTTAGGAAGAGAAGACATGAACTTCCTAACTATGTCTCTGTTCTCAAGAGCAACTCCAATATCCTCCAGAGTATCTACTAGCTCAACATACCTGAAGTATTGTTGAGTCAAGGTCTCACGGCCTTGAAAGTAAAGTTCTCAAACTGCTGCTTCAAAAGATCCTTCTTGTTCTCTTGGGTTTCCTTGGATCCTTCATACATCAGCTTCAGTGCTTCCCATAGATCTTTGGCAGTTTGCACTTCTTGAAGCGTCTGTAGACGGAGTTGGGGAGAGCAGTTTGGAGAGAAGTCATAGCCCTTTGATCCAGCTCTATTCTCTTCCTGTCTTCTTCTGAGTAATCATCAACATCTTTTGGAATGATGCGATTACCAGTGGCAGAAGTGGTGCTTGGTATGAAAGGACCATTGACAATGGAGTCCCACATCCTTGAATCTTGACACTTGATGAAGCCTTCCATTCTGATACACCATGTGTCAAAGTCTTCAGGGGTGATCAGTGGGGACTTGGTCATGGTACCAGTTTCCATATCAGCCTTGGAGAGAGCAGCCATTTGAGTGAGTGGTTTGTAGTGAGGAATGAAAAACAGGTTGATTTGGATGGTAAGATCTCACAATCAAGAGCCTGGAGCTCTGATACCAATTGCAGGATCGAATATGTGGGTGGTTTTTCTCTCAACTCACTATGAACAACACTCAGCAAGCAGTCTATGAAGAGTTTATCACAATATAACAAGTAACAAGCAGTAAGAAAATTAACACAGCAAGTAAATTTTCAAGGTACTTTTATATATTGCTTCTCAACTCAAAGGATTACAAGACACTTGGACTCAATCACTTATGTAAAGAGTTACAGGGAGAAGATATATATAATACTACCTACAGCCGGATATACTTTGATACCAGCTGGACACTCTAACCTTACATCTATACTACAAGACTCTAGGTGAGGTCTTTCAGACATTTTGCCTGAGAGTTGGTAGTCAGGACATGTCCCTGACTTACCTTTTGTCACCAACTAAAGTTGGTAACATGTACTATCATAAAAAGGTGAACAGTAGAATAAAGTATGGTCAACAACATGGCTCTTTAGGAAGATGCCATGCTGTATCAGAGGTCTGTAGTGGACTGTCAGGGACCATACTTTTATCTGCTGGACATAGCAATGTCTTCCGAAGGATAAAGTACTTCGGAAGAATAACTTCTTCCGAAGCCACTTATACTTCGGAAGACTGCTTCTTCCGAGGCTTGGAGTCTTCTTTGTCTTCGGAAGCTCAGACTTTGTCTTCAGCTCTTTCATTAGACTTTGTCTTCGGAAGCTCTTTCAGACTTTGTCTTCGGAAGCTCTTTCAGACTTTGTCTTCGGAAGCTCTTTCAGACTTTGTCTTCGGAAGCTCTTTCAGACTTTGTCTTCGGAAGCTCTTTCAGACTTGTCTTCAGAAGCTCTTTCAGACTTTCGGAAGATCTCTTGCTTGGCTTCGGAAGCCCTTCAATGTAGCACCAAAAAATGACTATGAAGTGGTTTTGGTTGCACCAGCCTCATCATGATCCAACATTAATGATTAAAATCATAAAATAGTGTTGTTAATGATTTTAAAAGTATATAAACCTGAGGATAAATCGGTGCACCACCATATGCAACAGCAACTTTCACACCAGTTTCATAGCAGAATTTCTTAGCTTCTTCAAATATCTAACGAAATAATACAGATCATAAGAACATAGTATATTATATATTCACAAAACGATAGAAATGATGGACGGTGAAACTAGTAATCGATAATCAATCATCATTTGTACAGACTAATAAACCATGATGACGTCAGAAAAAGTAGACCACACCACCGGACCATGGTGCAAGATCCTAGTGCCACAACCCTACCTCTCCCCCCAACCATCCTACTTCTACTAGCTAATGACTAAGGTGAGTACGTTAATAAAACTAAAAGTAATAAAGTACCTGGATTCTAGCACGACTAACATCCGCAATATTTTTGCTTTGAAACAAATCCCAATGTTTTCCTTTAACCGACGTATGAAACTTCTAAGCTGCTTCAGATGTTGTAAAGTTCACAAACGCAATATGTCACGGTTTGGCCAAACCGTGACATATTCCATCATTACAAACACATACATGTACATACAACATATACATACATACATACCCTCTCTCAAGTCTGAACTCCTTAAATATTATTCGTACAAACCTCTTCCTCGTTCCTCCAGAAGCACAAGCACAAGCACAACCAAGTTTAGATTCGAATGGCGAAGCAAACGTCGTCCTTGGGTCCAACGCTCCCCCTTACCTGAGACTCCCCGCCAGAAGGAGTTTCTACGTCTATCTGCCACCACAAACCCACCCCTACAACGCCCATCTCTCCAACAACATCCGCCTCCAGCCATCGCCTCCCAAAATCTACCCACCTCGCTAACCCCTGTGCCCGCCGGTCCCAGAATCCCAAATCCCGCCTCCGGATCACCAAGCCCTTCCTTCTCATGATAGTATTTACACCATAAAAATAATAATAATATTATTCAGATAGATACCAACTTGAAATCAATCGGAAGATACACGAAATCAAACTCCGATCGAACTGTGTTTCCCGCTTTTTCATTTTTAAGTTTACAGTGATAAAATTAAAATAAAAAACAATGTTTAATGCTTAAAAAATAAAAAAATAAAAGCAACATGTCACGGTTTGGCCAAACCGTGACATATAGCCCCCTGCGCACAATCAATTCCCCATAATACATACCCAATCATTGACTACGGATCCCCAGACATAACTGTCACGGTTAGGGCAAACCGTGACAGTTAGGTCTCACACTATGTTGCGAACTAAAACACCTCCTAAATTCTCCATAGCCCATCACATCGACCAAAACACAAGAAAGAACAACCCTCATAGCAAAAGAAAGATGAGGGTTATAAAACAAAGGTAGGCTACTCTCACTGTTGGGGTGACCACTGAATGTCTCCGCGACGCAGACACCACCAAGGCAATCAGCAAAGACCACCAACGAGCCCAAATCGTATTGATCAACCAAAAATATCCATCAGTGGTGGCATATACTACCAACCATAAACAACACAGAACAACCACCATTCCGCTATAGCTAAGGCGGTGCTGGACCAACAGCTTCCATAAATGCGACCACCCAAACCGCCACCGACACCAATAGTGCCACTGACACAAAAAGCATTAACAATCAACGTAAAACACAGACAACCGCCGGTTAACAAACCTGTGGTTTCTTCCATGGTGGTCGCGATGCAGGCGGTGGCGGAGGCGGTGCAGGCAGAAGACGGCAGGGAAAATAGAGAGATCTTTCTCCCTCTACAGATGAACCAAATAGAATAATAGGGAGGTTCTCCTCGTCTTTACTATTTAAACCCTTGTTAGGAGGCAATATACAAAAGTCACGAAACTTATGTGGTCGAATCACAAACACAACAAACTTTTTTATTTCTTTTATTCAGTTTTGAAACTGAAATGTAATGTAATGAATCAATCTAACAATGATATTTATAATTGTTGGATCAGGTTGGTTTCGACAAATAAGAACTTCTTCTTAGATCAATAACTAACGTATGCGGAATCTAAGAGTTACTTACTATCACAACACATATATTTTGAGGAAATGTAAATGCACACATTATTCTTTCAAAGTATTCACTTGATTAATATGTTTTATACAAAAGTTACAATTCAACAAATACAATCAAATGGCTTGGAAAGCTTGCCTCTCCTATACAAGTGTGATGACTTTTATGCTAAACAATAAAAATAAAACTATTTTATGTTCAAATACTACAGTAGAATATGTAATCTGTGTATCGGAGTTGACAGCTTCAGTGCTATGTTGTCTTCAAAAAGTGAAACACAGAAGCCGTCGGCACAGACTTACTTGTTCTGAGTAGTAGTTAATCGGTAGCTCATGAAGTTCACTGCTGATCGGCAGTTGATCTGCATATACTAATAGGCAAACATTCAGCATATGTAGTTCGACAGTTGCTTCGGCATATGTTGATCAACAGTCATTCAGCACATGCACTTTAGCGGTGGATTCAGTACTTGGCTTGATTCGACAGTTGGTAGCCAATGCTAAAATCCTGAGTTTCGGTAGTTTTATCTATTTATGATTCAACAATTTTGTTTGTTTTCCTCATGATATAAATATATACATATTTATTTTCAAACGTGAATAGTAGACAAAATAAATAATTTCATGGGTCAAAGCATGCGAATGTCAATGGTGTGATTTTAAATGAAATAAAATATTAAGATGCTACTATATATACACACTATTTAAATACTAGAAAGGTGTCTGCGCAATGCAACGGGACGACATTTACATTTGACACGTGCATTTAATATTTTATTATTCTTATAGTAGTTTTATAAAAGTTTATTAAGTTTTTTTTCTAAGCAAAAATTTAAAACAACAGATAAATGAGTTCTCCATGACGACTTGTATATACGTATTAACTTATTGTATCTCACAAAATACAGATCGTTTCAGCAAAAAATTACACCAAAATGTTAAAAATAAAAAACAGGTTAAATTGTAGTCTCAAAACGTTTTTTAATGTGATATATTAAAAGATAGAGCTGAAATCTTAAACATATTAAGTTTTTTGGGTGTATGGATAAATAATATAAAATTTTATGCAAATATTAGTAAGTGTAAGGTTATTGTGTAACTAATTATAAGGGGTAATGTGTAAATAATGTTATAAATACTATTTTACCCTTAAAAGTGTTGTATCTTATGTATGAATATAGCAAGTGTTCTTAATTTTTTGGTATCTTAAAATACCCTGCTCATATGCTTTATATATAGTATAGATAATGATCTTAATAAGAATTAGTTAATCATAAAAGTCTTAGAATAATACTAGTTATTATAAAGATAAGTAAAATAGTTTTGTAAAGTAATGCTCACAAGGAATGCACTAGTGAATACCACTATACCAGCCAGAGTATCACAAAGTGTAATGTCTATTGTTACTGTTTTTTTTCTTTTTGTTTAGTAGTTTTTAGGTAAAAAAATTAACTAATGTTTATTATAATTGGCAATTAAACCCATAAGACTTTTGAGTTCAAGTCAGTAATTTATATTTTGACGTAATGCCTTCTATAATCATAGTAATTCATAAAAATAAATTGTAGTTAAAACAGAGTTTCATCAAATAAGGATAATAAAATACCAAACATAAAACATTGAATGCCATTCTTTCGTCCGAACAATACAAAAAAAAAAAGTTGAAAAGACAAAGATTTGACATCATTATTTTAAATATTATAATAAGATATAAATAAATATTATTATATATATAAGATGTCAGGATACATACACCAAACTACCTTTCTTTTATTAAATCCAGGGTATATATAGCAAAATTATATATTTTATGTAAAGGAAATAAATTTTAGTAATTGATTGATAAATAAATTTATCATAATTTATATTTATAATTTGATCAATTACCCTTTTGACCTAAATAATTAGAGTCTGAACTCTCAAAATGGAGGTGTTGGGTTCGAATCCCACTTGTACCAGTTGGAGGGACATTTGGTGTGAGGGACAAATCTGGGTTTTATCATGGGTTTGAACCTGACAGTGGGCGAAGGTTTACCCATTCCATGAGGTTCCTGCCGTCGGGAGGGCTGAGTCTTGTGAGCGGTCGAGTAGTCGGCCTTGGACGTAACCCGAAAGAATAGGCTTACACCAAGATCTTAGTCGTTTAAAAAAAAAGATAACCACTATGTTTTTAATATTCTCATTCATAATTATCATATCAATTCACATGTTTTATTACCTAAACAAAGTAGATACATATTAAATAAGGAGCCTACTAAAGAGACGCCCTGTGGGATAAATGGACGCCCTCCTTACGGGCCGTAAGGCCCTTCACGGGCCGTATGGGTCAATCAGTCATTCAAAACGTAATTCAAAAAGTAACGGCCCGTGAATATGATCACGGTCGTATTAATCCATATCCCGTGAAGCCAATCACGACCCGTGTGTCATTCCAGATACGGGCCGTGAACGTCTTTACGGGTCCTAGTATCACCTTTAATAATTGACGAGATATATTATCCTCGTTTTTCGTGTAATTTTGTATTTATACGTTATTTGATATGATGTAATATTCCTCGATAGTCGTGTAATTTTGTATTTATAACATTATTTGATATGACATAATATTCCTCGATATTCGTGTTAATTATGTGGCGAGATGCAATATTCCATTTCAACTACTATATAAACGTTAGTTTATAAATTCATTTCATAATTCAAATTTCTACGATATAAATTCATTTCATTTCAACTACTACATAAACGCAATATTCCATTTCAAGTGCTATATTAACGTTAATATTTAACGTTACGATGTCTTTCTGGATAGCAACTATTTATTCGGTTCGGATCTAACTATTACCCTCAGGAGGGTACGGTTACCCTCAGGAGGGTTACGGTTATTACGATGAGGCTGCTTCAAACTATCTAGGACAGTTCGCGTCCAATTACGGCGGGAATGACGGCGGCGATGACGGGGGTGATAACGGTGGCGATAGCAGCGGGGATAATGACGGTTCTGGTTCGGTAAAAAGGGTTTATACGACACGAATCAGGTTATAAGATATCATATTTAATTTTACTTTCATTTTACTATCATTTAGTAATAACTAACTAAAAATATTAAATTGATTAGGTTTTCTCATCTCGTGAAGAATTTGTTGATTGGGCAACTAACGTGGGGCGAGAAATGGGTTCGTTATTGTCACCAAATGTTCAAAAAGAAATTCAAATGGTTTGGTGGTTAAAATTTGGTTGAAATGCGATCGGGGTGGTGTATATAAGGGAGCATCCACTCTAAGAAAAAGTGGCACGAAAAAAACAAACTGTCAATTTGAATTGCAGGGTAAGTACCAGATGCAGAGAGATGGGTGGATTATAGTTGTTGTGGATGATACTCATAACCATGAACCTGCTGAACACCTGGAAGGACATGCATACGCAATGAGGCTCACCGAAAATGAGCTTTCTACTGTAAAGAATCTGACCGAGCAAAATATTAACCCTCGAAACATTCTAGGCACGTTGAGGGAACAAAATCCCAATAACGTGTCTGTGTTACGAATCATATACAACGCTTGGGCAAAATAAAAAAAGTCCACCAGAATTGGTGAAACCCCAATGCAGGTTTTTTTTCTATACTACAACAACATCAATATATTTACACCCCTCACATTGAGGAACCGACAAATACCGTCGACGGAGTTTTTTTATACATCCCACATCTCACACATTATGGCGTGCGTACCCACACGTGCTGATGATTGACACAACATACAAAACTAACTTGTATAAAATGTCTTTTGTTCAAATGGTTGGTGTGACATCCACCCTGAAATCTTTTCTGTTGCTCACGCATTCATTGATTATGAGCGTGAAGCCAACTTCAAATGGTGTTAGAGCAACTAAAAGCAACGTTGGAAGATAAGTGTATGGAGCCCCGTGTTATACTAACCGACCGAGACCTCGCTCTGATGAATGCGTCAGAAGAAGTTTTTCCGAGTGCTGTTCGATTACTTGCAGATGGCATATTTTGGAAAATATTGCTAAACATTGTAAGGCGAGTTTTTCAAATGAAGAGTGGGGTGCTTTTCAGCATGTGTGGTCGGTACTTATTAACTCTGAAACGGAGGACATATACGCTTATAATTACGACCGGCTTTATCGCAGATTGGTGTCCAACCATTCAAGTAAGTTTTCTAGTGTTATTCTTAAAAATATATGTATATTTACATAAAAATAAGTACATTTTTTTAATAGGAGTGCTGATGTACCTCAAAAATAACTGGTTGAACCCCTACAAAGAGAGATTTGTGTCGGCGTGGATAAATAGAAGTTATAACTTCGGTCAGCACACAACGAACCGAGTTGAGAGCCAACATTCGTTGTTGAAAAGTTACCTGAAAGCAACCAATAGCACCCTGGATAGATTTATTCCTTTCATTAATAATATCTTAGCTACCCAGGAAATTGCTATAAAAGAAAGTTTTACCAAAAGCAAAATCATGCTTATGGTGCAGCATAATCATGAAGTGCTTAAATTGCTGCGAGGTAACGTTTCTATTGTGGCTTTGGATATGTTAGTCGGTGAGATTAACAGGATAAATCATCTAATTATATCCAAAGAATCATGTGGCTGCCATCTTTTTACCAGCTTTGGTCTTCCGTGTGCTTGTAAATTAAACAATTACTTTCAAACAGGTGAATGTTCTTTTACGTTTTTTATTTTTTCATGAAAACTTTTATTATATTTTATTTAATATATTATTTTATAGGTCAATGTATCCCGCTCGATGCCATTGATGTTTTTTGGAGGAAGCTAGATTTTTCACCCGCGTATATTGTACGGGAGGTTCAAGTAGATGTATATAAAGAGATGGAGATGGTGACAAAACATTTACTTGTCCAACCCGAAAATGTGAAAAGATCTTTGATTAATATTTTCAAATCTTTCATTAATCCTTCAAAAACGGATAAAAAACCTCCTAAAGTCCAAACACATACACGGGGTCGTCCAAAAAAGATAAGCAAAAAGAAACAATATTAGACGCCCCCAGACATAGTTCATATGTTCAACCGAGAGAAAATTTTGAAGGTCCGCCAACATATTCAAGTTCGGTGGTGAAGTCAAAACAAGGGCCTTTGCAGCGCAGTCAATCCATGTCTTCAAAATCAAGAGCCAAAGATGGATTATCTCAACAGAGTTCCAAGTTTTCATATATCCCGGGCGACGAAGATAAAAACAATTTTTTCCGGTTTAACCGCTGGATTCCATCATTCTTTTTCCCGTATATTTCAGGTGCGGATGATGTTTTAGCGGACGGCAATTGTGGTTTTCGTGCTATAGCACTCGCATTGGGATATGGTGAAAATCACTGGCGTTTTATACGTACAGAACTTATATCTGAGTTGGATGAAAACAGACATAGGTACGTTGCGATGTTTCCTGATATAAACGAAATAAGGGAATCATTAAACTGGAACGGGTTAGGTGCGGCTCCACACAAAAATTGGATGACAGTGCAACCTGCTACAATCCTTATTGCTAACAGGTTTCGAGTGGTTATAATTTTTATATCGATCGGCAACTCCGCTACTTTTTTCCCGTTCTGGTTATCTCCTCGTGATATCAGTGAACATCATATAATTTCAATTGCTTATGTTCAAGATTGCCATTTCATTAGAATTCGATTAGTGGGTGACTATCCAATGCCTGTTCCGAGCAAATATTGACATTTGTACAAAACAGAAAACGCCAATGATTGGGAGGCTATATACGGAAGTCGAATTCAAAAATATCTTGAACTAAGGCCCGTAGACCCGGTTGAACATGTAGATTTAGTATAGTTTACACATTTATCAATTCTTTCAATTCTTTATTTATTCAATTCTTTATTGTTATTGAATTGTAAACATGTAATCTATTATTTATTCAATTCTTTATTGTTGAATTATAAACATGTAATCAATTCTTTCGTTTCCAAAGAAAAATGCAATAAGAACATTATCGAATTTTTCTTCAACCTTTGAATTTTGTTTATATGAGCTGGGTATTTGGTTAGCATAAAGGTGTGTAGGAATGTTAATGATATGAGATGCATAATATATGTTGAGATTCAAGTATGTTTTTCAGTGCAACTTTTCTGACTGAGATTCAAGTATGTTTATATAATTGCAGAGCCTGGCGTCGGATTTTCTGAAGGATTATATATTTCTTTATGTGGGACGAGTAGGTTCAAGTACTGATTTTATTCTCCAAAAGGTTGATTTAATATTATTCGTACAAACCACTTCCTCCACAAGCATAACCAATTGTAAACATATAATTAAACATTTAAACTTCATCCAAAATAACTCATAATATATAAACATAATTTTTCAATTTTTTTACATGAAAGGTAAATAAAACAATAAAATCCTACTATCTATGCGTCATGACCACCACCAGCATCACCACCACCAGCATCCTCCGAACACCACCACCAGCATCCTTCGCATCACCACCACCAGCAGCCTCCTCGTCATCACCCGCAGGTCGTCTGACAAACGGAGGCAACTCCGGCCGAGGGGGGAGTTCGATACCCAGGCTAGCAGCAAAATGCTGCACGCATCCGCCGTCCATACTAGCAAGGCCTGGGACTGGCGCAACAAATGTAGTGCCTCCGCCATAAACTCCCCCGTCGGCGGAATCTGCCGAATGATGGTCCTGGGAACAGGCGGTGGGACGGGTGGTCTGGCGTGTGGCTGGGGCTGCGGCTGCTGCGGCGGCGCCGGCTGCTCCTCCTCCTCACCAACGTCTGGCACCGGCTGCCAGATGGTCCGACCACCATCAGTGGACCATCGGAGGTCGTCGCCAAATTTGGCGGCAATCCCCATGGCCATGACGGTCTGTCGACCCAAAATCCGAGGCGGCGTGTCCGTAGTCTGCCTCGCAATTAGGGCGTCCGTAAACAACCCTAAGCGCGAGGCAATGATGGTGATGTACGAGCCGCAAACAATCGGGCTATCCATCTGCAAAACAATCAAACAATAGGCATAATTATGAATCGCATAATAGATAATACTTATTTATTAACAATTAGTAGAAATATTTTTTACCTTGCCCTGAATGACGCTCAAAAAATAGGCGGCCATGCAGTGAGCTAGATTCACCGTCTAGGTGAAAGCAAGGCCCTCAGAAAAAAATAAGTCAAGGAGCGACACCTGCTCCATGCTCTGGTCTCTGCCGGAAATGGTGCCGGCAATGCACCGGTGTAGATACCGGTGCAAAGGATCCCTAATGGAGGTCGCCCTAATGGCGCCCTCCCACGGCTGGTCGGAAATGGTCGGCCACCATCCGACCAAAGGAGCCGCCTCCGACTGGACCTCGTCAGAATAAAAACGAGGATCCTGGTCTCCTCGTGGGTGTAAAACCCAAGAGTCACCGCCCACTGGGCGAGGTTGAACTCGTACCTACCGATCCCCAGCATAAATCGAACCGCTATGTGCTCGCCGGGGTCCTGATCCTCAGAGGCGGGAGTGAACAGAAACGTACACAAAAACTGCAACGTCAGCTCCCGGTAGCCCATCCTCGATCCCAAATCAAACATCCGCCTCCACGGCGTCTCTCCGTCCAGCCCGATGATATCCTGGGCACGTGCTATGTCTCCGACCTCCTCTAGCTCGTCCCAGTCGATAGTGCGTGTCCCCTTCAAGGGACGTCCAATCAGCTTCCACAGCTAAGCAGTGGTTGTGTCTCCCTCGGAAAACGAAGATCAGTGTGTGGGTCCAGAAAGTCACCCTGACCCTCGGGCTCAGTCTCCGGACGTGTACGTTTGCGGGGCGGCATAATCTGCAAAAAAAAAATTTAAATTCACAAGAACAAAAAGGGTTACGGCCCATGAAGCAGACTCACGGCCCGTAACCCTCCAAGTTTTCAAAGGGTTACGGCCCGTGAAAGGGAGTCACGGCCCGTAACCCTTTGAAAATTCAAACGGTTACGGCCCGTGACGCCTATTTACGGCCCGTATCCCCCAGTTTTTCAGAATTTTCAGAATTTTTAAATAAAATTTTAATATATTTAAACGATAAATACACAAAAATAAATTACGAATTTGCATACGTACCGTAGTAATGAGTCGACGGTATGAAAATGATGAAAAAACGGAGGTCGTGGCAGAGTAAATCGTATGTGTGATTAGGGGGGCGTAAATGAACAAATGGGCCGTGAGATCGTATATATTATCCCGCCTCACGGTCGTGACGGTCCTCACGGCCCGTTACATATTTTCCTCACGGCCCGTAACATACCTCACGGCCCGTGAGACTTTGTAAATTTTAAAAATCACCCGTTGACACTACACGGCCGTAATGTGGAGACGAAACGGCCCGTGAAGGGCCTCGCGGGCCGTATACTAATTTTTTATGTCTATAAATTCAACCACTTTCCACAATCAATTCACACAAATTTACTCAATAACCAAACGATGAGTGCTACAAGTGATCAAGATCCGTGGACGGATGAAGAGGAGGTCACTTTAGTAAGATCTTGTATCGAAAATTCAGGGACTATTCCTCCAAATTCAATATTTTAGAACCGTGTTTCAACTCGTTTTCATCAAATTCTCGAACGTGAAGAATATCGCACCACTTGTGAACTTAGCAACAAGTGGTCTGACTTGAGAAGGAAGGTCACGACATTTCACCAGCTCTACAAAGACGTTTACAAAAATCAAAATACGTTATGGAATGATACAGATATTATGACAAGAACTCAAGAAAGATATCGGGAGAATTTTGGAATTTCTTTTAACCATTTTGCGGCTTGGATCTTTTATAATGATCAAGAAGATTAAAAATTGTGTGTTTTATTATTGTGTGATAATAACGGTTTGTCGTTTTTAATAAAGTGTACTAATAAACGTTTATGTTTTAATAAAATATTTCATTACTGTTCTACATTACACGTCTACCATACAGTTCGTCTGCCATAAATCTTCGGAATCTAAAGCAAGCATCCTGTAAGCTAACCTCTTGCCACTCTAAAGATCTATTTTGAACCAACCTACGCAATAACATACAAATTCCAACTCCCGAATCTCGACCAATATGACCGGCGTTAGGAGGCCAAACGGTTTCACCCGATACCACCAGTTCTTCGATTTGTTCTTATCCGGAGTGCTGCCAATATTGTATACGTGACAGAAAATGTAAAAAGTATGATTCGAATTGTACGAAAATCGTTCGGGCATTACGATGAATGCACCATGAATCATCACACGTATTTGGTCGGCATTTGTATGGAGAATATATACGAACTTGTAGTGAGTCCATGGAAATCTTAAAAAGATACCAATTTTCTTCGTCATCAGTCATTGGTACGTAAACCTACAAAACAATTTAATTCACGGTTATAAATTCATGATTTTTATTGTAAAACATGAAAACAGTATTACCGTATCAACTTCCCATAACGCGGGATATAGACAGTCACTCCCGTCTCCATATTCGTTACCATTAACGGACCCCGAGTATATTAAGTTAAACCACTCAAATGGGAGAATCGTCCAACGATCACTACCCGGCAACTCTTCGGTTCTACGTATTTCTTCGTATCTCCATATTGTGAGTCTATTTGTCCACGCCCGAACATGCTATAAAATAACAGCTTTTTTAATTGTTAGAATTTTAAAATAAAATAAAATATGCAAAAAAACTTTAAATCATACATCTGTACCTAAAGACACGTTTCCGAGTAATTCACGCCAAAATTGTAACGGAATATCGGAATGACCCATGTAATACACTCTACATGTTTGGGAATCACCGTTACGTATAAAGTGAATATATTCTGAGGCCAGTTCTTCCCGTTCTGCCAATTATGGTTATCTATTGGATCAGGAATACTTTCCACAATATCTCGTGAGTTTGAAGAGAACTCATTTTGACGTCTTATACTACCTCCACGAGAAGACATTTTAACTGTTTCGTTTATCACTAACCGTATATAACAAGTCATATATGTAACGGTTTATATATAATCTTAAATCGAATCAAGGAATAATACGTCGCGTCATATAATTATAAAATTTAAAAGTGCACGCAAATCGAGGAAAGTAAATTCTCAGAAGGACAACTACGGCCCGTGACGGGCCTCACGGGCCGTTATGGATTTTGTTAACGGGCCGTGGGTGTGGACTTTACGGGCCGTTTGTTCCTACACGGCCGTGAGTTGATGTAGTTGTGAAAATTAAATTTCGAACGCCTCACGGCCCGTGAGGCCCTTCACGGGCCGTGAGAAAAGTCAAAGGGCGTCCGGGAATCACCTGACAGGGCTGTAATTAGCTTGGGCCTTAAAATAAATGATCTACTTAACAGACACCATCCTTATTGGCGTGCATTAACAAACATGTAACATTATACACGTGGTACGATTTCAAATCAAATAAATACAAACATAGTTTCTTTACAAAAAAAAATACAACATAGTTTGTCGCATCATATGAATTGTATGATATGATGAAAATTGGTCACACACTTGTATCACTCACTTTGTCAATCAAATGCGTCATACAGTCTTATAACTTGGCTCTCATACGACCCGTGTGACAACAAAAAATGATTTTAAATTACGATTGATGTTAATAGGAAATCTTAAATTAGAAAATTTATTTTATATTGTTTATGAGTAGCTTTATTAATTTAAGTATTCAAGTATGTATTGTTGATTTGTTGTGTTGTCAGAAAATAATAATAAAAAAAGGAAAAAACAAAAAAGAAAATAGAGAGACGCTCCTGGTTGTACGGCCGAAAAAAAGGGGCAAGGAACAAACCTTTATGTAATGACACCAACATAATAATAATAATAATAATTTAAAGCTTCAAAAGAGGGGTCTGGTCCACCTCATCATTATTACTTTTTACAAGTATAAAATATATGAAAACTTTAAACACTATCATTGCAAATATTGTTACCAAATAATAGAGAAGGCTTTTTCACAAGATCTTTATTGATTAACGAGTTTTTTTAACCATGCAACATATTTTTACACTTTAATTAAGATTTAAAGTTAAAAGATTTATAGTATAAATATCCCTCACGTGGTTGAGATGATATGTCTCAAAACTTCATTAAAATATGAGATGAATTGTATTCAAGTGGCATCTGTGATAAAAAAAAAAATTTAAGTTAGGCCAATAGGATTTCTCACCTAAGGTGACTTTTCTAGTAAGTGTGGTCTTGAATTTCGTATAAGTAATTAAAATAATCAGGTGGGCTAGTAGTCCGTTAGTGAATCTTTAGTCATTAAAAAAATTAAGATTTAAAATGAAACGTAGCTCGTGCGCGATGGCATGACCGCACGTAGTGGCAAGTCTTGCGAACATCGTTCACGCACCGCCGCGATGTATTACATATTAGAGTTTCAAACGTAGAAAACAATATTGTGTCCAGTACATTGCAGCTTAATAATTAATAAAAGGAGTTTGAACGTTAAAAAAATATAAGAAAAGGTAAAAATTAACCGAGCCACATAATGATAATGGCTTTGGTTAGTTAAAACTTTAGGTTATGTGAGCCCACGAATAGGCCCAACAACTCTTAACAAACCTTACACCCGATATCCTAATAGGCCTAGATGTTGTTTATATTTTAATGGGCTCAGCCCAATTACATCAAAACAATTTATAGACGCCCAACATCAGTAAAACTCAAAATAAACCGAGTCCCAATAAACACAAGCCATAACTAAATGAAACCGTACACCTGTAAAGTGGGTGTTTGAGATTGTTTTTAAAACATCTTCTCATTTTTTGTAGGGTTAAAAAGACAAAAATACCCCTTCAAAAATCACCATAAGTTAAAAATTTTAACTTCTCGGGATTTTTGGAGGGGCATTTTTGTCCTTTTACCCCTCCAAAAGGTCAGAAGGTGTTTTAAAAAGCAATCCCAACACCCTCAAAGTTACAACCCACCTGTATAATAATAATAATAATCTACGAGCACCGCTACAAGAAATATGAAGTACTAAATATACATAAAATAATAAACATACTGATTTAGTAAAAATCCAATAAATCATAAACTTCAAATATAAAAATCACTAACTACATCTATATACATATTCATACAAAATATATACTTGTCCAACAATTAAAATTTAAAGTTAACTTCGATTTTACTGCTTGAGTTTTGTTAAATTAACTATTTTACTCCAAAATATTAAAAAATATTAATTTAGCTCCAAAAGTTTCATAAGTTGTTTCAATTTCAGTTCAAAGTTTCATTTGTTGTTTCAGCTTTATCCAAAATAATAAAACTTTTGCAGTGAAATTAAAACAACATATGAAAATTTTGAAAGTAAATTGATGTTTTTAATCTTTTAGATCAAAATAGTTGTAGGGAGATATATGTAATTCTTCCTTTAACTAAACCTTATGGAGTAAAATTGAAATTAACTCTAAAAATTATCAAAAATATATACATACCCTTAGTTAATTATATATAAAAAGTATTGTATAAAATATATAAAATTTTAAGATTTAAAGTCTTATAAAACAAATCAAGTTGGCATATATAAAACAACTATTAAATTAATAAAAATCTTGATTAGTTGGATCATTTACAAAATTAACCAATGCATATCAAGCATTCCGAGGCAAAAACTTGATAACTTGCAAATCTATACTAAATCTTTATTAATCAAGAATAAGACAAAATTTAAATCCATGCTCACATATACATACACATACGACAGACACACACCATATATGCATATATACATACGACATATACATACACCCACACTCACACTTCCATATTGTCACATATAATTACATGCATACATACACATGCATACGCTACACACACTCACACCTATACATGCCTATGCATGACACATAACATATATACATGCATTGTATGCATGCATACACACACATATACATGTATATTTTAGTCATTTTCTTCTTATACAAAGAATTATTTATTTTGTTCCATAAATAAGTTTTTTATTCTTACTTAATTGTTTATGATTGATCGAATCTTATCTATTTCAAAAAAGTCAATAAAAATCAAAATATGCACTAACTTATTTAATCATGTATATTATATTTTTTGAGTCATTTCAAGATCATTACATATTCAAAACAAAGTTACAATTCGTCAAATAATATGACCAGGTACGAATACTTATAATAGGAAAATGAAAATATTTATGTCATTGAGTTGACGTGTAAGTCATGGGCTCATGGCTACATGTGTGAAAGTATTATGATATTGTTATATAGGAAACCATATGAAAATGACTACTTTTGTGATTAATTCTCATATGTATATGCATATGAGTGACATACATTAGTAGAAGGATATAAGTAAATGTGTCATGAATGTTTACATAAGTCATGGAAAGGATTACTACGCCATGAAGTTTGAGAAATAGCATGCATCTTGCTCACTAATTGGGTAATAACTTATTGTAACACCTTCCAGCCTTATTTGATGATGTTTGATAGTGAGTAATAGGTTATTGTGGTCCAACTACTAACAATGATCATTTCTTTTTTTTTCTTCAAACTTGCATGAGCTCTAACCAGGGGCGGCTCTAGCTTATAACAAGTGAAGCAATGGCTTTAGGCCCCCATATTTAAAGGGTCCCCAATTTTAGAATGCTATTATAACATATTTTTAAGCTAAATATATCTTTAATAGTGCAATATTTATGATCGTAGAGAAAGAAAAGAAATTTTTGGAAAAGAATACTTAGAATAATTTTATGGATGTGCTCTATTTTTTGTGTTACTGTAAAATGTGGTGTTCAAATGTTGGAGAATATGATTTTTAAATAAGATGAAATAGGTGCTAACATCATTAATTGGAATTTACTTTTTAGTGAAAAACAAACGGAAATTTTAGGCGCACCGTGTTTTTCCTGGAGAAACCGACCCAAGCGGTCACGGTTAGGTCTCCCCGTGACCGCTAGGTCAGGTGTGACATCTAGCTGTCACGGTTTACCCTAACCGTGATAGTTAGATCTGGGGTCAATGATTGGGTATGTAATTAAAGGGGTATTGATTGGGTATGTAATTATACGGGTATTGATTGTGCGCAGGGGGGGCTATATGTCACGGTTTGGCCAAACCGTGACATATTGCTTTTATTTTTTTTTATTCTTTTAAGCATTAAATATTTATTTTTATTTCGTGTATCTTCCTTAAGCATTAAACATTTATTTTTATTTCCGTAATTTTATCACTGTAAACTGAGAATGAAAAGGCGGGGAAACACCGTTCGATCGGAGTTTGATTTCGTGTATCTTACTTAAGCATTAAACATTTATTTTTATTCCGTAATTTTATCACTGTAAACTTGAGAATGAAAAGGCGGGAAACACCGTTCGATCGGAGTTTTATAACGTACTCACTGTAAGCTAAGTTTTGACGTTGATATATACGTACAGGCATGGTTTGAATGCCGGATATGCGTTTGTGAACTTTACGACATCTGAAGCAGCTTGGAAGTTTCATACGTCGGTTAAAGGAAAACATTGGGATTTGTTTCAAAGCAAAAAGATTGCGGATGTTAGTCGTGCTAGAATCCAAATTTCGAGACGCATTTAGTAGAAGTAGTGTGACAAGGATGGTTGGGGGGAGAGGTAGGGTTGTGGCACTAGGATCTTGCACCATGGTCCTGTGGTGTGGTCTACCTTTTTCTGACGTCATCATGGTTTATTAGTCTGTACAAATGATGATTGATTATCGATTACTAGTTTCATCGTCACATCATTTCTATCTTTTCGTGAATATATAATATAACTATTGTTCTTATGATCTGTATTATTTCGTTAGATATTTGAAGAAGCTAAGAAATTCTGCTATGAAACTGGTGTGAAAGTTGTTGTTGCATATGGTGGTGCATCGATTTATCCTCAGGTTTATATACTTTTAAAATCATTAACAAACACTATTTTATGGTTTTAATCATTACAAACGTGCGAAGTTCATCTTTTTTTTCTAATCTGCTTAATTAGTCTTTGTAATCTGTTATCTTTAATCTTGATTCAGAACGCGTTGACTTTAATTTTTGTGGAGACAAAACGCAGCGTAGATACAATTAACATTATCACATGGTTAACCTAATCTGCTGCAATTCATGGTCATATTACAAGTAATTTTAAACAAGTTGGTTGTTATTTTATCACATGGTTAACCTAATCGTAAAAATCAGTTGTTATCAACATATACAATTAACATTATCAACATTGCAAATATAAAGCAAACAAACAAAGAAACACAACCAAACAAACATAACCAATATACAAATCATCATAACTGAAACTGCACATATATATATATATACAACGAGTTTTTACATACAAAAAGAAATAAAATACAAACAAAATATCTATCTAATCCATCATCCCCGATCGCTGCCCTGACAAGACCCGCCCGCGCCAGATGGGCTAGCACCGTCATGGTCTAACCGCCTCGGTGGCTGTGACAGCAACGGCGTACCCGAGGTGGTATAGTCCGCGACCATGTGCTGGATGACCCAGTCCATCATATTATGCAGCCTCGCGGTCGTATCCTCCAGCCTCGCGGTGGTATCATGCAGCCTCGCGGTCGTATCCTCCAGCCTCGCGACCCTGTCTCGTGTGTCCTGAATCATATCAAGAACATGAGCAGGCAATCGCACGGCGTGGTACACGCGTTGGGGATGCTGGGACGGGTCCTGGTCGTGCGGTAGGGGAATGGGCTGATCCTCCCGCCGCCAAGGGCCTCGTAGGCGTCCTGAAGGTGGACCTCAGCCCCCGCCAGCTCGGGTGGGTCCACCAACGGCTCGGGCACCCATGGCACGAGCTCATGGTATCTACTGAGCAGGTGCCAAGTGCCGTCGGGGAACCTCCGAACTATCCTCATCCCTGTGGCGGTGGTTCGGCCGGCCACGCGCACAGGAGTCGGGAGTAGCGGGAGCTGGGACATGGCCTGTGCGTACCCAAGCCCCGAGCGATCCGGGAAACGATGTTCCCGCCCACTAACGCCCCTCGCGACTGCCGATGATAATAACTAGCAAAATAATCAGCGAGGGCGTGCGCGAGGTGGCAGTGTCGGTGTGTGAGTACACACCGAAGAAATAAAAGGTCGGCGGCGTTGACCCTGTCGGTCCCCGCCCCACGACCCGCGACGGATGTGGTGATGAGTCGGTGAATGTATCTATACAGAGGGTCTCGTATAAGAGAGGACCTCGTATCACCGCCGTATGGTCGTCGCCTATCGAAGGCCACCAGACCTGATCGGAGTCGTCTGGCCCGCGGATCAAGGCGGGGTGTACATCGGCTGTCGGGTCTCCTCCTCGTGTAGAGGCCACTGACGACAGCGAACCGCCTAAGTGACATGCGGTGGAGACCCGAACAACCGGAAAGCAACCTCCGCGGGCGCACGACCGTCCGCTATGTCGTCCTCGTCCAGCTCTGCAAGTCCCTGGTCACGTGGACGGAACGTGAATGTGTAGTAGAACTCCACGGTGAGCTCTCGATGGGCATCGTCGGTCATCCTGAACAGCTGCTCCCACGGGCCGTCCTCGCCGATGATCTCCAAAAACCGGCCGCGCTCTCCAACGAGCTGTAGAAGTCATCCGACAGGACGGTCCCCGGTGCTGGCACACGTGCTCTCAGGGTCCTAAACCGCTCGTACGGTGTAGTCCCCTGCTCAAAATGCAGCGTCGGCAGTCATCAATGCCGGGGATAAAAGCATCGTCGGCATCCATATCTGCGAAAAAAAACGTGTTAGGTCTAGATTGTATAGGGCTAGATCAATTTTGTATAGGCTTAGTACTTGAAAATCAAGTCTTGTAATTAACATTTGTAACAATCAAAATATATATATGTGATTTAATCTATAGGTTAACCCCATATATGTATGTGTGTGTGATTTGTGACTTGACAGGAAAAAATATACTTGGATGGATTTACTGAAATTGACCAAGTGTAGGAAACATCTACGGATGAACACTTTTTGTTAATCCGTAGATATGTTTCATACAAGACCAAATGACCAAGTGTAAGTTCCTGCGGATGATCAAGTTCCATGAAGTGAAGACTCCTACGGAAGAAGAATTTCCTACGGAAGAATAACTTTGCTACGGAAGACTAAGTCATCTACGGAAAACAAATATTCTGCGGACGACAAGTATGCTGCGGAAGAACATTATACTTGTGCGATTGCAAATGCCAAGTCAAACAAGTCAACACAATCAATAACAAATCCCGAGAGATCCGTGTTTCCTTAACCGACTCAAACCATCTATAAATATGAGTCCTAGGTTTCACATCTCGGTGAACACAATCAATCAATATTACGGCGATCAAGAGTTCATTGTGCAACCCTAGCAGCCGTCACATCAACATCAAACATCATTCGATTCACAGAATTCGATTGTTCATAGTTATTCATTATTCTTTTGTAATCATTACCTTATAGTTAATGAAATACATTTGAATTATTATAGATTTCGTGTTTATTGTGTTTCTGTGGTTGTGTTCATCATTGATCATTATAAACAATTAAACGTCAATTAGTGATAATTCCGCGATCATTAAATTGATTTATTTTAATACTGATAATTCCTGAATTGCGATCCTTGGATTCACAGGTGGTATCAGAGCCTTTGGTGCTCATTGATTTAGATCAATTGATCTATCAGTATTAAAATTGTTTAATTGATTTTCAAACAATTCAATCAACGACTGACTTTTCAGCAAGCACTCTCGCATTGCTTGTTTGATTTAGATCTATATTCAAATCAATTGAAGACTAGATCTGGGTCTTTGATAGATCTGTCAATTTCGTGTTTAAGTTTTATTCATTCGTTTACTTTAAACATGAGTACTTTTGGAGGAGGATCTTATCAACCACCAAAGTTAGAAACAAAAGCTGATTTTAAATCCTGGAAGATCAAGTTCAGGAATCATGTGAACTACACAGATTCTGACTTGTGGGATTCCATCACACAAGGTCCTTATATTCCACCCACTCTTGGACCGGATTATAATGACAAAAATCAGCCTATCAGCACTAAGGACTTGCCACCTGATGATGTCAAGAAGGTCAAAGTCGATATTAAAGCATACAGCTTGCTTAGTATGGCTTTGCCTGAAGAAATCTTGATCAGGTGCGAGAACTATAAAACAGCCAATTCCTTGTGGAAGATTCTTCACACTCTATGTGAAGGGAGTGACGAGATCAGAAGCATAAGGAAAGACACCCTTAGATCACAATATGAAACTTTTCATCATATTGAGGGTGAGTCAATTCCTCAGCAACTCCATAGATTCATGCAACTCGTTACTGAGATGAACATCTTGGAGTTAAAATATACTACTGAGGAACTGAACAAGAAGATGCTCCACACTTTACCTGAAAGTTGGAAGCAAACAGTCTCTATGTTCAAGAACACCATAGATCTCAAGACAACTGGTCTAGATACTTTGGTTGCTAAAGTTGAAGCACTTGAACTGGATGAACAATCAAGAAACAAGAGTGTGAGAACTCATGTCTCACCTTATCACTTCAAGGAAACAAGAATGCTGGAAGTGCATTTATCTCTAATAATGAAGATGATAACTCTTGTGCTTTGAGTGATGATGAAGAGGAAGTAAGTTTCTATGCATCCAAACCCACTAAGAAATCATCTCAAAGCAAAACTCAAAAGGAAAAGGCTAAATCTTCAGAGAAAAGAGAATCATCAGCAACAGCAAACTCAGAACCAATAACTGTGATATTGGATTCTGAGAACAAAAAGCAGCCTTTGCAGCTTTTAGTTCTAGCTTTCAAGCTTATCTTGGAAGTTCCCTTACAGCAGCAAACATCTGCCAGCAAGATTTGGAGGAACTCCCTCCTGATGTTGTAGAAGAGATGGATCTACAATGGCAGATGGCGATGATTGCTTACAGAGCCAAGCAATATCTTAGACGAAATAAAAATCTGGCAGCAGCAAGCAAAACATCGAAGATTGGAGTTGATAAGTCTAAGGTCAGATGTTACAAGTGCAATCTCTATGGCCATTTTTCTAGAGAATGCAATCAACAATCAACTCCACAGCATCAGCAGCAGCAACAACATCATCAGCAACAACACTATCAGAATCAGCAGCCAACCTCTCAAAGATCTTGCATAGACAACCTCAGCTCACATCCCCACCAGTAACAATACGTCAGCAGGACCAAGCAACTCTAAGGAGACAGGTCTGATCATACTTCAGGATGGAACATGTGACTGGAGCCTGTATGAGAAGGAAGTGATCGAGGAGAATCAAGCACTATGGCACATATGGAAAACAAAGTTCCTCCTATGGCCAGAGAGGTAAAAGACAGGTTATGTTCATCAACATGTGTTGAGGAAGTTGAGAGATATAGAGTCCATGCTCAACAATTGGCTGACAAAGTAAAAGAAACTATGGTTTTAAATGAATCACACTTAAGAGAACAAAAACTATATCAAATCAAAATAAACTCTTTACAAAAGGATTTAGAAAAATATGTTTCTGAAAACTACAGCCTAAAAGCCCAAGTTGAGCATCTGACCACTTCCTTAACAAAATCCATGGCTGATCATGCATCCACTGAAGTGAAACTTAGAAGTTTCAACTATCATCTCAGCAATATGAGAAGTTGCTAAATTCTCATATTGAATCAAAGAACAGGTGCGGGTTGGGTTATAATGCTGTTGCACCACCTATTAATGATAACTACACACCATTACCTGAAACAATGACTAACAATTTGTCAAATCATTTTGTGCAAAGCACCAAAATTGACATCAAAGATAGTCAAATAAATAACAATAAAACTGAGATGAGTGAAACTGAATCTGCTGAATCAGAATCACTTAAACATAATGCATCAGATTTTGATAACTATGATGATCTGGATGATTCTGATGAACATGATACTGATCAACTGAACATTGGTAAGAATGTTCAAGTTGAAACTGGTCTTCCGCGAGTCCTTGAAGAATCAAAGTTGCAGTACCCGCCAAAGCAACGGAATATGCTGAAGACCATTTGCAAGAGGATTGCTGAACTTAATGAAGGATTACAAGAACTGCATCTTCACAAAGTTGATAGCTGCGGATCAAGCACAAAAGTACCTTTGTCAACTGATAAAGGTAAGAAACAATCAAACAAGAATCCTAAGAAAGCACCAACTGAAGAATCCGTAGATCATCTGCGGAAGGCAAAAATTACTGAATCCGCAGACAAGCCACGGAAGAAAGAATCTGATTCTGCAGACAAGGTATCAAGAGAAACAAACAAACATGCTCAGAAAAAGGTCAATATCAAGCAACAAAAGGGAGCTAAAGACAAAGAAACAACAGCTAATGAAGCACAAATCAAAAACAAGAAGAAATCATCTGATGTTTCAGCAAGTGAGAACAAAACCAACAAAAAGAAGGCTGAATCCGAAGACACTTCTGAGAAATATTGCAAATGGTGTGATATGAAGAATCACAACACTGATGAATGCTATTTCAGTAGCTACTGTTCCATTTGCAACATGAACAATCACATGACTGATGATTGCTTCTTCAACAAACATTGTGCCATTTGTGACAAAATAACCATTCCACTCAGGAATGTTATTTTAATAAGAAGAACAAGAAAAAGAGCAAAAGAAGTCACAAGATACATCATCTGAATCAGATTCTCAAGCCTCAGAAAGTGACAAAGAGACAAAGATTCAGAAAGAACAACAAAAATCAAAGAAAAGTCCCTCTGCTGCGGACAAAACTTTGAAGAAGAAAGCAACAATACAGTCTAAGACACCTCACAAAAAGGTGGATTTGACAGATAAACAAAGTGAAGCAGCGGATGGCTTCTTTGATAACTTTGCTAAAGGAACTCCTGTGTCTCAATCAAAGCAGAAAGATGAAGAAACTTTCAAGTCTACAGGATCCTCTTTAAAGTTAAGATACCACCAAAACAAGCCAAGATGAAGAATGTCTCGGATAAGCATGAAGATAATCAGAAACCTGAATCATCTTCAACAGAATCATCCTCACCACCATCAGATCAAAAAGAAACAACTAATAGTGAAACTTCAAGATTAATTCATGAAGGAGTAACTATTGTTGACACAACTGGCAAACCCAAGACAATTAAGCCTTGGGTTGTCAAGACTAACTAATTTCTTTTTGTGTGCAGGAACAATCAAGGAGAGCTGACAACAAGTGGTATGTTGACAGTGGTTGTTCCAGACATATGACAGGCAACTGTGCACTTCTCCATGACTTCAAACATAAACATGCCTCTTATGTGGCATTTGGTGGGGATAAGAAGGGAGGTAAAATTGTTGGTGAGGGAATGGTAACTAACGGTGTTTTAACATTTGAAAAAGTAAATTACTGTGAAAATTTGCAGTATAATTTACTTAGTGTTTCCCAAATCTGTGATCAAAACTATTTAACACTATTTGATAACACTAACTGTTACATTCTTAAGCCAGGTTTACAGTTCCAGAAGACTGGATACTTCTTAAAGCATCAAGAAAAGGCAACACATATATCTTGGATATGAACAACACAACACTCACACAACATGAGACATGCCTGCTGTCCAAATCGTCCGAAGATGAATCTCAATTGTGGCATAGAAGACTTGTGCATTCCAACATGAAGAACATGAATAAATTGGTGAAAAATGACTTAGTCATTGGATTACCAAACAAAGAATTTCATTGTTCTAATCACTGTTCTTCATGTTATAAAGGAAAACAACACAGAGTGTCTCATAAATCCAAAACAATCAACACTAACACTACACCACTCAAATTGCTTCACATGGATCTCTTTGGTCCAACCAATGTGCTGAGCATTGGAAAAAGGCAATATTGTTTGGTGATAGTTGATGATTTCACTAGATTTACATGGGTCTTTTTCTTAAAACATAAGAGTGAAACATCTGAAACATTAATGGACTTTGTGATCAAGATTGAGAATCAACTTGATTTAAAAGTTAAAATTTTAGGAGTGACAATGGAACTGAATTTGTTAATGCTGATTTGAATTCTTTTTGCAGGACTAAAGGAATAGCTAGACAATTCAGTGCCCCAAGAACTCCACAACAAAATGGAGTGGCTGAAAGGAGAAATAGAACACTGATAGAAGCAGCCAGAACAATGCTAGCTGATTCTCAGTGCCCATTACATTCTGGGCAGAAGCTGTGAATACAGCTTGCAATGTTCAAAACAGAACTTTGATAGTCAAAGAACATAATAAAACACCTTACGAACTCTTATTTAAAAGAAACCTTTTATAGGATATCTTAGAGCTTTTGGGTGTCATGTGTCTGTTTTAAATACTAAAGAACAATTGGGAAAATTTTCTGAAAAAGCCTATGATGGTTTCTTTGTTGGATATTCATCCACTTCTAAATCATATAGGGTGTACATTCCAGAACATAACATAGTTGAAGAGACTCCCAATGTTTCTTTTGATGAATCCATGTTTACTACCACTGTAAAAGGATCATCTTGGTTATTTGATATAGATGCATTAACTGAATCATTTAACACTGGTTATTTGATCAACGCAGGTGCTGCGGATACATGTTATCCCTTTGTGCCCCCAAGTGTGAATGAAGTGCCGTTAACGGCTGACCCACCAAGAGCACAAGTGTCATCTGGACCATAGCAAAGATCAAGTCAGCAGCATGAAGCTATTTCCGGAGAAGCAAACTCTTCATCCCCAACACATGTGAATTCATCCGTAGATGTTCCCTCATCCGCAGATATAAATTCTGGTGTAACTACTGATGCTAGAGATGGACAGGAGGTAGTCATTCAACCACCATTGCCAGCTGACCAACATTGTTCATCCGTGGATGGTGATATATCTCCTACGGAAGAACAAAATACTGCTTCCGTAGAACCTCAACAAAATGCTGTTTCCGTAGAACCTCCTGCGGAAGAACAAAATGCTGATTCCGTAGAACTTCCTGCGGAAGAAGACAAAGCAGCCAATCAAACACAAGCTGATCCGAACGACCATGAGCCTTTTGATTATTTCATTGACTCAACTTCTCAGCTGACACCATCTGCTTCGATGGGTTTCACTAACTTAGACTCCACAGTTCAAGTTGATGCTGTCTCAACAAGCAGAGTACACAAGTCTCATCCAACAGACAATATCATTGGGGACTTGCATGCTAGAACCACAAGGAGCAAAGGAGGTGTGGCAAACATTTGTTTGTTCACCTGCTTTTTGTCCCAAACAGTTCCTGCAAACATTACAGCTGCGCTAAAAGACAACAGCTGGATTGAGGCTATGCAAGAAGAGTTACAACAATTCAGAAAACAAAAAGTGTGGACTCTTGTAGATTTGCCTACGGGTCAACATCCAATTGGCACAAGATGGCTTTTCAAGAACAAGCTGGATGACAGAGGTATCATAGTGAGAAACAAGGCAAGACTTATTGCTCAAGGATATACTCAGGAAGAGGGCATAGACTATGATGAAGTATTTGCACCCGTTGCAAGGATTGAAGCTATACGAGTCTTCCTCGCTTATGCAGCATTCAAGAGGTTCACAGTCTATCAGATGGATGTGAAGTGTGCTTTCTTTATGGGAAAATTGATGAAGAAGTCTATGTGGCTCAACCCCCTGGTTTTGAAGACCCTAATTATCCACATAGAGTATACAAGCTTATAAAGCTTTGTATGGTCTTCATCAAGCACCCAGAAAGTGGTATGACACACTATCATCATTCCTGCTGAAGAATGGATACAAAAGAGGAACAATTGATCAAACACTCTTCCTCAAACATGAACATCAAGATCTTTTGGTAGTTCAAATATATGTTGATGACATCATATTTGGATCAACCAACAAGAAGCTGTGTCAAAGCTTTGAAGACTTAATGAAATCTGAATTTCAGATGAGCTCTATGGGAGAATTGACTTTCTTCCTTGGCTTACAAGTTCATCAGAAACCAGATGGCATTTTCATTAATCAAGAGAAGTACATTCATCAAATTTGAAGAAGTACAATCTTGCTGATTCCACTTCCTGCAAGACACCAGCATCAACAATAGACAAGATTGTGCCTGACCCTGCTGGCAAATCCGTAGATCAAAGATTGTACAGATCTATGATCGGTTCTTTAATGTATCTAACTGCCAGTAGACCTGACATAATGTTTGCTGTTTGTGTTTGTGCCAGGTATCAATCAGACCCAAAGGAGTCACATTTGAATGCTGTAAAGAGAATTTTCAGATATCTGAAAGACAAACCTGCATTGGGACTTTGGTATCCCAAAGATGGAGACTTTAGCCTTTACTCCTATTCAGATAGTGAATATGGAGGGTGCAACAACAACAGAAAATCCACAACTGGTGGATGTCAATTTTTAGGACCAAGACTTGTTTCATGGCAGTGCAAGAAGCAAACAAATGTATCTGTATCCACAGCTGAAGCAGAATACATAGCTGCTTCAGCAGGTTGCTCTCAAGTACTTTGGTTGCAAAACCAATTACTTGATTATGGTTACAATTTCCTTCATACACCAATTCATATTGATAATTCAGCTGCTATGTTTATAACTGCTAACCCAGTTCAACATAGTAAAACAAAACATATAGAAATCAGATACCATTTTCTGAGAGATTGCTCTGAAAAGGGTCTAATCAAGTTAGTCAAAGTAGATACCACCAATCAGCTTGCTGATTTGTTTACTAAAGCATTTGATTCTGTTAGATTCAATTTTCTGATAGAATCTTTAGGGATGATTAACTTAGAATAAATCAACAAAAGCATATGATTGACTTTGTGACGAGTAATCGTTAAGGATAACTTAAGTGTCGGTTCGAACATCTATACATGCATTATATATGGGAAATGATAGTAGACTATACTTGGCTATTAAACAAAAACTCAATCTGACTTATATCATACTGATATGTGAGTAGGTTCAACTTGAGTGGAAACAAAGCTAAGAGCATGCCAAACTAAAAGCATGAGGTACCTGTCTGTGAGGATTCCATTTAAGAATCAGGAAGGTTTGTTCTCTCCTGATGTGATCAAATCACTTACACAAGCACACTATGTAAAATACTTTATAATATTCTATCTTTGCAAAGTCATATTCCCTCTGTTTTGTGTGAACAAAGACCTGGGACTGTGATTAATAAGTGTGATCTTCATTCTCCCTCTGTTTTGTGTAAACAAAGACCTGGGTTAAAGTTCACCTCTGTTTTACGAAAGTAAAGACCTGGTGACTATGAAGATCATATTTCAGCTCTAACAAGGAATCACTTGTGATCCATTGTACATCAAGTCAAAGAGCTTTAACATCCAAGCATTCATAAGACTGAAATTTGTCTCAAGATAGAACTTATAATTTAATGTACATAGTCATTAAGTGTGGAATGTAGTGGTTTGCCTCACCTACGGAAGACATACTCTAATGATAATTAATGTGGGACTCATGATTGCTACTGATTAACAAACTTCACAACATGATAAATAGCATGCCTAGTTGATACAATACTCATGCTTGAATTTAAGTGGATCTATATACTTGCAATCAGGTATGTATTGAATCAACTAATCAACATCAGCAAAGCCAAGTTATAGTATGATCCCTCTATATATATATATGCAAGCATGTAACTGTTTGTCAGATGTTTAATTGTTATCTCAACTGACTTTCTCTCATTTAGACTGTCATATGCCTGTCATGCCTGTTCACAACTTAAATTTATGATGAATGCAACAGTTTCACATTAATCACAAATTTAGGGGGAGTAGTTCATGCATGAAAAACAATAAAAGCTGATAATTGATCTGAATTACTTTGAAGAATTGGAACTTGAGCACTAACTTGAATGCAGGATACAGGAAACTTGCTTCCCTGTACTTAATTGCCATGCAAATTAAGTCAACAATGTCCAACATCAACATTTGATTCTACTATGTAGATATCATACATTTAAAGTTTTCAAACTTTAAGTTCCGCAGAAGTTGCAGTAATATTTCTCATCCGTAGAAGTAACAGTGAAATTTCTGCATCCGCAGAAGTCACAGTAATACATCTCATGCGTAGAAGTATTATGTGATTTCTGATTCAGCAGCAAAACAAAACAAATGCATTATTTGAACTTTATCCAATGTAAAGTTCCGCAGATGTTGACATCTTCTGATTCAGCAGCAAAACAAAACAAATGCATTATTTGAACTTTATCCGATGTAAAGTTCCGCAGATGTTGACATCCGCAGAAGTTAAGGATCCGCAGATGTTGACATCCGCAGATGTCAAGGTTCCGCAGATGTTCTGCGGAAGAGATAATGCATTCTAAACACTTGGGATACGAAAAGGAATAAATGGAAGTGGGACCAACATAGTAATAAATGGATGTGGGCCCAACATAATGTGAGCCCAACATAATTAATAAAAGATGTTAATTATGTTCGACTATAAATAAGGTTTCTGACTTGAAATTCATTTATAACTTTTACAGAGCACTTTTTCAGATTAACCTAGAAATTCGCCCATTTTCCCTCTTTTTCAAAATTTCAAAAAATCAACATTATGCAGTAACCGATTACTGATACTGCAAAGGTAAATCATGTCGTAAACATCAATACGGAACTGTTTAATCGATTATTGACACTCAAACGATTCAAATGCATGGTTTCTAACTTGATTTTCTTTGCAGATGGCAAATAGATTTGCTAAAGAGCACAATGTGTGCGCGTTCTTGAACGCTGATGATCCAGCAGCGGAAGGATGTCGAGATATCATAAGATATCTCCGACGATCCAGGCTCTTCTACGCCTTGACGGCTGAGCCTGTGATCCATCAGTCGCACATAATCGGATTCTGGAATTCAGCACGAGTGGAAGAACAAAACGATGAGGAGGTAATAGTGGCTGAGATTCTGAACCGGCGTCTTCGAATCACTGAAAGCACCATACGAAGATGTCTGGAACTGGGAGATAGAGAAATAGGGCACCCCGATGTATTCGAGAATGAATACATAGAAAAGGTATTCAATCTCATGGGGTACGACGGTGATTACGAGAAAGGAGAAATCAAGAAGGGTAGGCTGTGCAAACCGTACAGATTCTTGTGTCACACCTACCTGAAATGCATGTCAAATAGGAAGTCGGGGCTAGACAGATTCTCTCGGCATATATCATCCGGAATCATTGGGGTATTCGAAGGGAGAACATCCAACTACGCCAAATACATCTTCAACTGCATGAGTGAACAAGTCAAATTGCAGAAGAATGACAAGATGTATATGTTCCCGAGATTCCTACAACTGATAATCAACTCAGAACTTCCAGGGTTGACCAGAGTTGGCGATGTGTTGTTCAAGCACACCTGAGCAAATCGGTGTTGAACAATCTTAGTGGAAAGTATGAGGGTCCGGAGATGCCAATGTTCGCACATGTTCTAGATCCTCAAGCTGACCTGCCACAAGAGTTGGCATGGGCAGATGAAGCAGAATCAACTGCTGATTCTGCACAATCTTCTCACTCTCCACACCAAACACCACAACACCAACAACAATCACCATTCCAAACACCACCACTACAACATGCATCATCCAGCCAATCACCCACTCAACAACCACAATCACCAGCAAGCCTAAACACCCAACCAATCTCCCCAATTCACCACCATCAATCACCTGTACCAATATCATCATCATCCTCTCAGTCACATCTCATCACACTCAACTCTTCTCTCCACAACAAATCCAATCCCCCATACAACCACCACCAGAATCTCCAAAACTTCAATCACCGGAAAGTGCTGGAACTGAACCTTTTGAGGTAACTGAGTCTGTACACTCCGTACACTCAGGGGAGACAGAAATTTTATCTGAAGCAAGCACTGTTCCGTTCTCACCAACACACACAGAAGAACAACCCTCATCAGCACATACCGAGCCAATACCTTCATTGAAAGATGAACAAGCTGCTGATGAACATGGGGAAGTTCAAGAATCTGCTCAGGATGTCACTGCATACCATGAAGATGACTTAAGTGACAGTGACATTCCTGTGAGCAAAAGCTTTTGGTTGCTAAGTACAACAAGTTGGTACTTAAATCCAATAAGCGCAAACAAAGAATTCTGGAGTTGTACGGTGTAATCCAAGAAAAGGATGAAGAACTGACGAAGAAGGATGCCAGTCTAAAAAGACTGAGAGAAGATGCACTGTCCAACAATGAAGTTATTGATCTATTGTTGCAAACAAAACGAGAGTTGGAGGCTGCATTAAAACTTGAGCAAAATGAAAAGGCTGAGCAAATAAAGCAAAAAGATTTAGAGATAGAGAGCCTGAAAAGAAAACTCTCTGATTTGAAAACAAAAGTGGAGTCAAGTGCTGAGCCAGCAAAACAATCGGGTAGAGCTACCAAGCCACTGATCTCATACACCCGTAAAAGAAAATACTTTGGAGCTACACAAAAGAAACCAGAGGATGAAAGCTGTCCAAAGAAAACAAAACTTCCAACTCCTACTCCTACACCTTCAGTGGAAGTGTCTGCTGTGAAGGTATCCTCCGGAGAAGAAGTAGACAGTGATAAAGAGTGGGAGGAGTTAACAAGAATGGAGTCCCCTACTGATGACAAGGGTGGAAAGGCCGATGACCTTCTAACAACTGCTGATATTATGGAAGAGAGGCCTGACTCCAGTATGTTTATGACCCTCATCAACCATGGTTTTCCGTATGACATGGTTGAGAGGATGAACACATCAGAGATGACCAATGCATTGAAAGAATTTGAGTTTGCAAGGTTCATAATCCCTAATTGTGATTATGAAGCCTTTACAACTTTTCAATCATTGGAGAAGATAAGGAAGGACCTGGGCCACTGTGACACAGCCAAACTCACCAAGTATAATATGACTTGCTGGTTACAGGGGCACAATTACAAACCGCATGAGCTCAAAGGCAGAACCACTGGAGAACTGTGGAGGATGATGGAGCATGTGATGAAAGTAGAACTGGAAACGGGAGTTAAGTTCAGAACCACTGCTCCACATCCAAAAGAACAAAGCAAACTTGCTGCTGATCCAGTAACTGTTGAATCAAAAGATCAGCACAAGGAAAAGGAAAAACTCATCAGAGAGCCAAGGGCGGTGATCCTCGGAAAAGTATGGCCTCTGGGAACAACTGTTCGAGAGATCACCGAGAAGAAATCAACTCTCGTACAGTTGTATGATCATATCACAACTCCCAGTTCTGTGGAAGACAACAGGATTATGGCCTGGAAATATGATCCAGACTGGGATTGTGCAATAATCAAGAGGACATCTGGAAGGATTCAATACTTCCATGATGTGGAAGACATGCTCAGCCTTCCGGAGCAAGATATGAGAGATCTACAGAGCATCCCCATGTTCAACTACCCAATCCATCTCAGGGGGAGAGACTTCTCTGCAGCTGTAAATGGTATGAAGACCAGTTTTACTGATGATGTGCTCATGCAAGCAAAGAGAAATGATAAGGAGCACAAAAGAATGATACAAA
>JABSNV010000122.1:62500-132012 GCA_024085815.1 Flaveria linearis
TTGATGCCTCTATGACGATCCATTATTCTAACGTAATTATTTAAACAACCCTCATACATATTTTGCCATTCTAGTGCTTCTTGATATGCATATCTCGGCCAATGATAGCTCACACTAGGCATCGGGTAATCCCCTTCCAATTGTATACAAATAAAGTGAGCTCCGTTAATATGAGCAAGTGCGACAACTGGATAGGTGAATAATGGCTCCGGGGCTGTTCTCAGCGGGAACCATGTCTGGCTGCCAAATGAAGAAATAAGATGCACAATACAGTTGAATGTTTCCGCAATTACGAGTCCATGGGCCGGAAAAGTTAGCCAATGGGTATCGGGTGCAGGTTTAGTCGTGCCAAACCAATTTAAGCTATTACGAACAGAATCATAATGGCCAGGCATCTCACGGTTCAAATTGCTCCGCCAATACCTCATGTTTCTGTCCATCTCCGACAACATTTGACGCCTAACCCATTCCCATTCATTTTGCTTTCTCCCTAAAGCCACCGCGATCGCCCGAAAACCACAGCTACCATCAGGCCGCACATCTTTTATAGTCGAAACGTACCGGTCAATCCATTGGGGCAGCTGATCCTTAAACCTCATAACTTTTATCACGTCCTTTGGTTTCAATATTAAAGGAAACCCTAGGGCAACTCCCGTAATCGGTACATTTGAAGCAGCCTTTGCCTTATTAGAACGGTCATTGGGCATTTTAAACTGAGGGGTATATGAGCTATGCCTCGCCGGGTCAGGCATAGTTTGTTGCGAGGAAGTATAGGAGCTGTGTCTAGCAGCCTCATACTGTGATGTATTGGAGTCCGCTCTTCTTTGTTGCTCCTTAATATTTGGACGACCACGTCGGTCATGACGCACCTCAGGTTCTTTAAGTTTTGACTTACTCTTAAACAAAGAGTCAAATACTTTGTTAAATAATTTTTTCTTTACTTGAGGATTGGGAGACGACATAACCTTTTGTTTCAAGTCATCAAATTTCACATCGTAGTCGGGTTCAGGCGGCGCCACGTATGCTGGCTCGAAATCAAGCTTCCTCCAGTGTGGATCTACCGCATCGAGTGGAATACTTGTGACTGGATTTAAAGGTTAAATTATTAGTGAAAAATATACAATCGAGTGACAACAGTAAAAAAATGTATTAAGAAAAATATAACCTACCCGGACGTGTATCTCCAAACGACAAGCACATGGCAAGCCCATGGACGTGAACAACTGGTGTCCACATGAACCCCCAGACTCCTGAATCATTTCCATTTTCGTCAACTCTGATTCAAGGAGGCTAAGGCAAAAAGTTGATACTTTATAATGCAACTTTGAGAACAATGACAATCGATGGTCTTTTTTAATTTTCACACGGGACACCTCGAATGTTCTACAAATTTCAATCTCCTGGCCGCGCACGAGGTCACAAACATATCCGACAAGTGTGTGCAACGTATTGTTGGTCCCTGTGAGGTAACTCTTGAAGTTGGCATGTTGGCCCTCAACCCGATTAGTTGCAAATTCACCAAAGTTAAGGCGGTCGTACATCCAACAAGTAACAATTTTCTCTTTGTACGGCACCAACCAATTATTCCAAATATATTCTCATACCTCTGAAAGAAAATAACAAATTTTAGAAAATGAACAAATAAATTGTTAGAGTAAAAATAAATATGAAATTCTTACCACTTTTACCATCTTCATTTAACTTTTCTTCCATCTTCCTGCAATTGTAATCGTACATTGCCTCTGTGGGAGACGAACACAAGGTCTTCCACCAGTATGAAAAATCCTTCCACATGTCGGTTTTGAAAAGGATATTCCACCATCTTTTGATATTCTCCCGAACGTGCCACCTGCATAGGTTTTTAGTAGCACTCGGGAACACTGTGTCATACGCACTCATCAGGGCCAGGTCCCTGTCTGTGACAATAACGCAGGGCTCCATACACCCATCGAGCATATCTCTGATCTGCTCCAGTACCCATGTGAAGTTGTCTTGCCGTTCCCTCGATATAAATGCATGCGCGATACAAAACTACTTCGACGTCGACGTAACGCCAATAACCTGAACAACGGAATGTTGTACATGTTGGTCTTGTACGTCGTGTCTATCAACATCACGTGCGGGTATGCGCGCCACATTTTATACGAAGTAGGATGACAAAAGAAAACATCTTCCACCGCCTTAGTAGTTGCATTCGTTCGTGTTTCATACACGAACTCTTTAGATTGTAGCAGGTTTTCAAGTTCCTGCATTGGTGTGATGCCTTCTCTCCCCTCAGCCCTAAACTTTGACGTCAAATTGTATATGTCTTGAACAACACAGACGCTGTGGGGAAACTGCTCCCTTACGGCTAAATGGATATGTCGTGGCCGCACGTGCTGCCTGTGCTGCCTCGTACACAACAGGATCGTGGTTGTGCGTCTCGTTTCTCACCTCTAACATCCAACTGTCACTCTTTCCTACGTACTTCCCTACGAGTTTAAAGGGACATCCTTTCTTTATGCTCCCAGTACGTCTACTTATGCCAGTGAATTTAGGTTCACCACTACGATTGCATATTAGTTCCACATCCTTTTTTCGTGACCGACCCACCACAATGACGCACCCATGCTCGCGTCCTCTCGTTTTAACCCACTTCTCCAAGTCCTCACGAGAATCAAAATACTGAAAAAATGATAAAGCTAGACATAAAAAACAATATATAAAACAAATAAAAAATAAAATAAACAAAAGAATAAAACTCTTCGTACTTGATTGGTTTTATAAGAAACCGTAGCCTTTCTTATCCGATCCTCATCCTCATCATGCTCCGCGGTGTCCCCATGGTTTTCTTTGAGGTGAACCGAACTGTCACTCTCATCTGTGTCATTCCTATTAAAAGTATCCGACACATGTGTAATTTCTAGTTCTGACTGGTACGGGGGATGTCCGTAATCCAGCTCTGTTTGCGAGTGGTACGTGTTCGGGGCATGCCCGTAAGAATTGCAAGGGGGATATCTGTACCCTTCACCGTAACCTGTCGGTCCAAATAAAGAGTTGTACGCCTCTTGAGCAAATGTGTTCGACGGGTTGGTTTCCTCCTCCCCCCACGGAGGGTGACTCCCGTATACGTAATATTCCTAAAAAAGATAATGGTTAGATATTTCAAATAATAAGTTATAATAAAACATATGCTAGTTTAACCTGGTTCGAATCTTCGATATGTGGCACCTCATTCACATCTGGAAGCTTCGGCTTTTGATAATGATCTCCCGAACCCGACATTGTTTTCGAATTTACGCGTTTTTGGAATGACGAAGGCTGAAAAATCTCGAGTGTGGATTATGAAATTGCGAATTTTTAGTTTGGATGCCCATTGTTCGAAGCTGAAATGTATTTAAGGTGAAATTCTGGGGCACAAACCGTCACGGTTTGGCCTCCACGTGACGGTTTGTGCCGGGAATCCCGGTCTTTTGTCAAAATCACGTCTACTTCGTACCTTAAACTGAGACCGTGTACCCTAGAGGTCACGGTTTGGCCTCCACGTGACGGTTTGGTGACCGCTTTTCAACTTTAACAGCCCATTTTGTCATTTTGTCGTTTTGTTGTCAGGACCCCGAACCGTGACAGCAAGACCATGCGCTCACGGGGACAAACAAACCCAAACCGTGACAGCAAGCCCATGCGGTCGCGTTTAGGTGCAAAATGTGACCGCAAGACCAAACCGTGACACTTTGTTTACAAAACTACTGATGAGCAATCCTTCAGCTGTTTAATTAATACTGATGAGCAATACCCAAAAGGTCACGGTTAGCCCTAATCGTGACGGTTGATACCCTAACTGTCACGTATTGGTCAAACCGTGACACTTTGTTTACAAAACTACTGATGAGCAATCCTTCAGCTGTTTATATTATTATTATTATTATTATTATTATTATTACTATTATTACTATTATTACTATTATTACTATTATTATTATTATTATTATTATTATTATTATTATTATTATCATTACTATTATTATTACTATTATTATTATTACTATTATTATTATTATTATTATTATTATTATTATTATTATTATTAATATTACTACTAATATTAATATTACTACTATTATTATTACTATTATCATTACTATTATTATTATCATCATCATCATCATCATCATCATCATCATCAAATAAAGGGATATTCATTAATATGATGAAGTATCGGATAATGATATCTTACAGGAGACATTGGTGCCTCTATGACGATCCATTATTCTAACGTAATTATTTAAACGACCCTCATACATATTTGCCATTCTAGTGCTTCTTGATATGCATATCTCGGCCAATGATAGCTCACACTGGGCATCGGGTAATCCCCTTCCAATTGTCTGGCTGCCAAATGAAGAAATAAGATGCACAATACAGTTGAATCGGCCCACCCCCAAAAACCCATACGGTGTCCCCATTAGTCTGTACAAATGATGATTGATTATCGATTACTAGTTTCACCGTCACATCATTTCTATCTTTTCGTGAATATATAATATAACTATTGTTCTTATGATCTGTATTATTTCGTTAGATATTTGAAGAAGCTAAAAAATTCTGCTATGAAACTGGTGTGAAAGTTATTGTTGCATATGGTGGTGCACCGATTTATCCTCAGGTTTATATACTTTTAAAATCATTAACAAACACTATTTTATGGTTTTAATAATTAATAAACGTGCGATTCAGTTCATCTTTTTTTTCTAATCTGCTTAATTAGTCTTTGTAATCTGTTATCTTTAATCTTGATTCAGAATCGATGACTTGTTCGACCAGCTCCAGGGTGCCAGTTGGTTCTCGAGAATAGATCTTCGATCTGGCTACCATCAATTGAAGGTAAAGGAGCATGACATTCCTAAAACAGCTTTTCGTACGCGTTATAGACACTATGAGTTTCTCGTTATGTCATTTGGTCTAACTAACGCGCCAGCTGCTTTTATGGATCTGATGAACCGAGTGTGTCGGCCAATGTTAGATAAATCAGTGATTGTGTTCATCGATGATATCCTGATTTATTCGAGGAGCAAAGAAGAGCATGCCGGTCACATTCGGGAAGTATTGGAGACTTTGAGAAGGGAGAAACTGTATGCTAAGTTCTCCAAATGTGCTTTCTGGCTACGCGAGGTGCAATTTCTGGGTCACGTGGTAAATGCAGAGGGAATCATGGTGGACCCAGAAAAGGTTGAGGCCGTAATGCAGTGGAAGTCACCAAAGACGCCATCCGAGATTCGCAGCTTCTTGGGATTGGCGGGCTACTATAGGAGATTTATTCAAGACTTCTCCAAGATAGCCTCACCTTTGACTAAGTTGACTCGCAAGGATGTGAAATTCGTGTGGGGTCGAGAGCAGGAGACGGCCTTTGAGGAGTTGAAGACGAGGCTAACACAAGCTCCTGTTTTGACATTGCCCGAGGGAAATGAAGACTTAATGGTCTATTTGGATGCATCTTATTCTGGGCTAGGTTGTGTGTTGATGCAACGTGGAAGGGTAATAGCCTATACATCTCGACAACTAAAGACCCACGAAGTCAACTATCCCACACAGGATCTAGAATTAGCCGCGGTGGTTTTTGCGTTGAAGATTTGGCGGCACTATCTATACGGGACGAAGTGCACAATCTTCACTGACCACAAAAGCTTGAAGTACTTCTTCGAGCAGAAAGATCTGAACATGAGGCAGAGGCGATGGTTGGAACTAATAAAGGATTATGATTACGAAATCCATTACCATCCGGGAAAGGCCAACGTGGTGGCAGATGCCCTCAGCCGAAAAGAAAGGCCTGAGCCGATCCGGGTGAAGGCTTATCAGTTAATTATGACCTCCGACGTGATGACACATGTTAAGGAGTTTCAAGACGAGGCTTTGAAAGAAGATCGTCTTAACTCCGAAAGGATGAGAGGTCTAGTTACGGAATTGGGTGAGAACACTCTTGGTGTTAAGACCCGATTTGGGCGAATGTGAATTCCTCGATACGGGGATCTACGTGGAAAGATTTTGGATGAGGCCCATAAGACTCGATACTCCATTCATCCCGGTGCTACCAAAATGTACCACGATATGAAGAAGGATTTCTGGTGGCCGGGTATGAAACGTGACGTAGTGGAGTACGTGAGTAAATGCCTAACTTGCTTACAAGTAAAGGCAGAACACCAGAAACCGTACGGGAAGATCCAGCCGTTGGATATACCCAAGTGGAAGTGGGAGCACATCACCATGGACTTCATTACGAAGCTACCACGTACCCCAAAAGGGTATGATGCCATATGGGTGATAGTTGACCGCTTGACAAAGAGTGCCCACTTCCTACCGATCAGTGAAACGTACTCATCTGAAAGATTGGCGGATCTGTTCATCAAGGAAATTGTAGCTCGTCATGGTGTACCGGTGTCTATTGTGTCTGATCGCGACACCCGGTTTACCTCCAAGTTTTGGAAAAGATTCCATGATGCAATGGGGACGAGGCTACACATTAGTACAGCATATCACCCTCAGACGGACGGTCAGTCTGAGAGGACGATCCAAACACTCGAAGACATGCTTCGGGCGTGCGTGATCGATTTTGGAGGAAGTTGGGATGATCACTTGCCGTTAGCAGAATTCTCGTACAACAATAGCTATCATGCCAGTATTGGCATGCCGCCCTACGAGATGCTATACGGTAGGAGATGTAGGACGCCCGTATGTTGGGGAGACATTGGGCAAAAGGAGCTGGGAGGTGTTGAGGTGATTGAAGCTACGACTGAGAAATTGGAAAAGATCAAAGCCTTCATGAAGACGGCGAAAGATAGACAAAAGTCGTATGCTGACAAGAGGCGAAGACCGATAGAGTTCAAGGTTGGTGACCGAGTCATGTTGAAGGTCTCGCCTTGGAAGGGAATCATTAGATTCAGGAAACGAGGTAAGCTAAGCCCGAGATACATAGGACCTTTCCGAATTGTCGCACGAGTAGGAGAGGTGGCCTATCGACTTGAACTGCCAGATGAGTTAAGTGGAATTCATCCCACATTCCATGTATCTCATCTGAGGAAGTGCTTAGCTGATGAAGATATGATTGTTCCGCTGGAGGATATCGAGGTGAATGAGAGGCTCAACTACGTGGAGCAACCAGTGGCAATCATTGATCGTAAAGAAAAGAGGTTGAGGAATAAAGTGGTTTCCCTTGTGCGTGTACAGTGGAAGCACAGGAAGGGATCCGAGTCTACGTGGGAGACTGAGGAGGAGATGAGACAACATTACCCACAACTGTTTGAGGAATAACAGGTTTCGGGGACGAAACCTATATAGGGGGGTGGACTTGTAACACCCGTAATCTCTTATTAAAGAAATTAAAAGAACAAAATAGAAAGAAAAGGAAAGAAAGCAAAAGTTAACTTAAGTGGAGGGGCAAAAGTGCCAAATGTGCAAAGTTCATATTTATTTACATGAAAAGGTGGTATGGCCTCCCACTCTTGTTTCACATCATCACCATCTTCGGACATTTAGAGAGAGAAAGCAGAGAAACTTTCGGATTTTGAAGAACAAGAAGAAGAATTCGATTTTTAGGTAAGGTTTAATGTTTTTAAGTTGTTCTTGGCTAAATTAGCCTCGGTTATGTGCTTATGTGTGTTTATATGTGTTTGAATGCGTGTTTAAAGGATTCCTAGGTGTTAGAACCTTTTAAACAGCTCGGGTGAAGGGTGTAAATTCGAAGAACAACAAAGGTGAGTTCTAGACCCTGTGTTTCACATGTTTTTACAAACTTTTGGGGCTGGAAATACATGTAAAAATGTTTTACACTTATTATGAATGTTGCCCGTATGTGCATGTGTATGTATGTTAGTGATTTATGTTATGATTCATGCTTAGTATTGTATGTACATGTTTAGAACTAAGTATTATGGTGTTTGGGGACTGGGATATGAATTAGATACATGATTAGGCTGCTAATACGACTAAGAAGACCAAATAGTGGTCATATGTCTGAAATTGTGACTTAGAAAACTAAGTACAAGGTGATATGTCTAAATAGTGCTTATACGACCCATGAAATTTGCCTTAGAAATATTTTAAGAGTTATATGACTGAACAGTGGTCGTATGACCATTAGAAATTTTCTAAGTATGGGGTCATATGACTGAACAGTGGTCGTATGACCATTGGAAATTTTCTAAGTATGGGATCATATGACTGAACAGTGGTCGTATGACCATTGGAAATATTCTAAGTATGGGGTCATATGACTGAACAGTGGTCGTATGACCATTGGAAATTTTCTAAGTATGGGGTCATATGACTGAACAGTGGTCGTATGACCAGTAGAAATCTTCTAAGTATGGGGATTAAACGACTGAACAGTGGTCGTATGACCAGTAGAAATTTCCTAAGTCTGGGGAATGAAACGACTGAGCAGGGCTCATACGACTGAGCAGGGCTCATACGACTGAACAGGGCTCATACGCCCAAACACTTAGAATTTTAACAGAATTTTCTTGGAGTTTGTGCAGTAGGGTTTCGCATGATTAATGACTAGGGTTAATTAATAATGATGTTTTATGCATATAATGATGATAAATGATTAACCCTTATTATTACTGATACTATTATCAGTATTTTATTATTGTTAACAATATTATTATTTAAATAGTGTTATGTATGGAATGACATGATGAAGAATGTTTAGAACCTTACGAAGAAGTATTATCATTAATAAAGTGAAAGATTAATGATAAAGAGAAGTGGAACGTAAATGAATGAACGAAAGTCTTGCATGGTCTAAGGGGCACGAGATGGAATTGACGGTTAAGAAGTCTTGGAAATGGTGCTTGGTTCTAGTAACTAGGCCTATTACGAGCCTTATGGTAGATTATGGACAGTGAGCCATAGTTGCCTTAAGAACAACGGGGCAGTGTCTTTGTGACCTGTCACGGGATAGTTGTTACAGCAGGAGTGGTGACGATCACTCGCGGGGTTAACGTGACCCCGGATAAGACGTTGTCGGTCTATGGACAGAGAGCCATAGGGGCAACGAGGTTGTCGATCTATGGACAGAGAGCCATAGGGGCAACCAGGTTGTCGGTCTATGGACAGAGAGCCATAGGGGCAACCAGGTGTCGGTCTATGGACTGAGAGCCATAGGGGCACCAGGTGTCGGTCTATGGACTGAGAGCCATAGGGGCACCAGACGGATACGATATGCTTTGTCGGCTCATGGGTTGGAACCATGAGGGCAGAGAAGAGGGGTGACCCTTAGAGATTTGCATGCTTGACGAATGAAAGTTAAAGAACGAATGATGAGGATAATAAAATAATAATTATTATCTGTAAGTATGAAGGATGTATGCTCACGAATGAAAGTAAGATACGTACGAATGAAAGAACTAATATGAAAGGAAGAATACGAAAGAATATGAATGTAAACGATGAACGGCACACGAACGAAAGTTAATGAATGAACGACGAAGATAATAATAATATTATCTGTGTACGTACTTGTGTGACCGCATATAAGTAAAGAAAGGTTTTCCTTGAAATGAAAAGTAAAGTATTTTAATCTACAAAACTAGAACTCACTCAGCAATGCTGACTTTTATGTATTTTCCAGTTGGCAGGTAACAGGTTGCTGAGGATGGCACACGGGGATGGTTACACGGCGGGCAAGACTGACATCCATTTATGTTTTGACGATACTGTTGTTTTGTAATTCATTCGATTAATTATTTGTGACTTACGAACTAGAATGTATTGCTTAACAACAGAGTTTTAAATGAATGAAGGGTTTTTGCCAACTTAATTCCGCTGCTTAATTTAATAATATGTATGTTTTATGCTGTGAATGACCGACTATGAGGTGCCCGGGAACGGGGTCTTACAAAGAAAAAGCTTGAGATTGCGAGCCCAAGAGCAGAATCACCGAGGTCATGACATTCAAATCTGGAAGCTTCGGCTTTTGATAATGATCTCCCGAACCCGACATTGTTTTCGAATTAACGCGTTTTTGGAATGACGAAGGCTGAAAAATCTCGAGTGTGGATTATGAAATTGCGAATTTTTAGTTTGGAAATGGATATGCCGATTGTTCGAAGGTGAAATGTATATAAGGTGAAATTCTGGGGCACAAACCGTCACGGTTTGGCCTCCACGTGACGGTTTGTGCCGGGAATCCCGGCCTTTTGTCAAAATCGTACCTTAAACTGAGACCGTGTACCCTAGATGTCACGGTTTGGCCTCCACGTGACGGTTTGGTGACCGCTTTTCAACTTTAACAGCCCATTTTGACCTTTTGTCGTTTTGTTGTCAGGAGGTCACGGGGACTACCACCCCGAACCATGACAGCAAGACCATGCGGTCACGGGGACAAACACCATAAACCGTGACTGCAAGCCCATGCGGTCACGGTTAGGTGCCAAAATGTGACCGCAAGACCTAACTGTGACCGTTTGAACCGGCCCACCCCCAAAAACCCATGCGGTGTCCCCATTAGGACCCAAAACAAATAGGAAGTGCATGCTCATAAAGATTTTGTTTCATTAATTTTTCATATTTAAAATATTATATTTTTATATTTTTAAATGAAATAGTGGGTTTTGGTTGCTTACTAAATATATGATCAATGCCAAAAAAAATTTGATGTATTTGATATTACTATAATTTTCTCTTGACATGCATGTTTATTGTTATCGTTTTAAAAATTATATTGTTATCGTTGCTTACTAAATATATGATCAATGCCACAAAAAAAGATGAACTTTACAAAGATTGTGTAGAATTTAGACAACAATAAATACGATGATGATTGAAGGAATTGATTGAGCTAAGATAAAAACCTAGCCATCTTGAAGGGAGATTAATACTCTAGAAGATACACTTAGCCCCCTTGACTTTTACGTGCTACGATTCCAACACCACCAATTTAGCTTTCATTCAACTTCGGCATTTATATCATCTTCATTCAAAACTTAAAGTGGAAACAAACACCTCAAGCTAGTGTGTAACTTTGCATGTTTACACTTGCTTTACATAATATAACATTAACAAGTCTCTTCAAATCAAGTTGTAAACATCTCAAATAAACCTAACCAATTACATAATAATTCATGTTGAGGCCATAGGCAAACATTTATTAAAGATAAAACCACGTGTTTATCATATTCAACTTGTTCGGTCTTATTAAAAACCAGAAGCAATTCTTTTTTTTTTTTTTGTAACATGCAAGTCCAATTCAAAATGTTTTATTCTTTCATGAAAAGTGGATTTGCTGCTATAGTTATAACATCATTATTAACACAAGCATCTTTGCTAGCAACTTATAGAAAACGTAAAATTCCTTATAAAGATTATATATCCATAAAACGTCATGTGCAATAGATCACATTGCTCGGTATTAGAAGTAGTGCTCTTGTTCTTGCTGTCTAAGAAACAACAAAACCTCCTAGAAAAACTCAAACCATGGTACAGACACTAGTGATGTTAACCAATTACTCCAATTAGAGTTAACATACATAACCACATCAAAAGACTCTCTTTTAGAAAAATTATATTTCTTACAATGTGACTTTTTAAATGCCTAAGTACCCTAAAAGCATTTTATAAATATATACATGTAGAAGCACGCGTAAACTGACTCAAACTATACTACATAAAAGATATTAGTTCTTGTCACATACAAATAAATTTAACCTAATAACGGGTGAAATCAAAACCTAAATTTTTATGGTTGTCATACCAAACATACCTGGATTATGATCTGCTAACTCACAAAGGGCCTAGGGGTTACAACAATAATGTTATTTATTCAAGTGTAAAATCTTTATCAAGTTTAGAAGATCAAGGTGAATGGATATGTTTGGAATGATGGAAGGTTTAAAAACAAAGTTTTTAAATAGTTAAATATTTCCTTGAAACGAGAATTACAACTAACACAAGATGATTTCTATAAACCATTTTGACAAAACATGATTAATTTAAGTCTAATCTTGTCAATATTTGTACACTTGTTTAGAAAAGAAAAGAAACATTCATCGCAGACTAATAATCGAAGATTACAAACACGACACTGACTATGATCTTCAGAGATCAAAAGTATAAACAAACTTGATTCTAAAGAAAGTTGAAGCCGAAAGATTGAAAGACACAACTAAATCGATTACAACCAGTAGAACTCAAATCTGCAACGATAGGTTGCAGATTGAACTGAAACCCTAGAACGATGTAGAAGACGATAAGAACGTTCGAGAGTATATCAACAACGAGATAGCCTGATCCTTTAACCCTAAGCACAAGCGATGTATATATACCCCAGCAGAATTCTTGATGTCCAGGTTCAGCCCTTCTTGTTATCAAGCAGCACACGAACAACCCTTTATAAATCCCATTCTGACCATATTAACACCATACCTCAAACACAAAGAAAATACAACCCGTTAGAACATTACTAATATAATATAACTTGAATTGAAAAATAACATATATTTAACACGCCCCCTCAATTCAAGCCCGAAAAACATCAATTAGTTGAAGTTTTTCACATAAAAATTCATGTTGAGCAGTGCTCAATCCCTTTGTAAAAATATCAGCTGGTTGATCGACTGAATCAATTTTAAGAACTTTTAAAACTCCAGCCACTACCTTTTCACGAACAAAATGAAGATCTATCTCAAAATGCTTCGTGCGATCGTGAAACACAGGATTTGATGAAATTAACAAAGCAGCCTTATTGTCACAAAAAATATTAACTGGTAAAGACTGTGACACATTTAAATCCTTTAATAGCTTTAACAACCAAACAATCTCACAACTGAGGGCAGCCATAGCTCGGTATTCTGCTTCAGCAGAAGACCGAGATACAGTTGATTGTTTTTTACTTTTCCAAGAAATTAAAGAATTTCCAAGATAAACACAAAAACCTGAAATACATCTACGAGTTGCCAAACATTTACCCCAATCAGAGTCAGAATAACCTCTTAACACAAAAGAATCGCTTTTACTAAACAAGTTACCCTTCCCAGGAGATTTTTTCAAGTATCTAAGAAGTCTTAGAGCTATTCTCAAATGAGAATCCAATGGACAATGCATAAACTGACTAAGACAACTCACAGTATAAGAGATATCAGGTCTAGTAAGAGTAAGATATATAAGTTTTCCAATCAGCTTTTGATATTCGGTAATATTAGTTAACTCATGATCATTTTCAAAGGAATTTTGTTTATTTGTAATAACAACATTTTGCTCAATTGGATTACCCACTGGTTTTGCTCCAAGCATACCAAATTCACCCAATAATTCTAAACAAAACTTTCTTTGAGACAACACTAAACCCTCATTTGTTTCAATCACTTCTATTCCTAAAAAATATTTGAGTTTTCCTAAATCCTTTATCAAAAATTTAGAACGTAACATAGACTTGATTTCCTCAAGCTCAGAAACATCATTCCCAGTAAGCACAATATCATCCACATACACAAGCAATATACTAATGACACTACCATTAGTTTTAACAAACAGAGAATAATCACTTTTACTTTGTTTAAAACCTACTTCGATAAGTGTTTTAGTTAATTTCTCATTCCATTGACGTGGAGCCTGTTTTAAACCGTATAAAGATTTAATTAACTTGCAAACTTTTGTTTCTGATTTATCAAAGTATCCTTCAGGAGGGGTCATGTACACATCTTCGGTTATAGTGCCATATAAAAAAGCATTATTCACATCAAGTTGGAACAAAGACCAACTATTCTGAACGGCTAGACTAATGACACATCTAATCGTAACCATTTTAACTACAGGGGAAAATGTTTCATCGAAATCTAAGCCCTCCCTCTGACTATATCCTTTGGCAACTAAACGAGCCTTGTATCTCTCTATTTGACCATCAGCTTTATATTTGATTTTATACAGCCACTTACATCCCACAGCTTGCCTATCCTTAGGTAGTTCAGTTAGAACCCAAGTATTGTTTCTTAATAAAGCTTCCATTTCTTCATTCATTGCTTGAACCCAATTAGGATCTAAAACTGCCTCCTTATAATTCCTAGGAACAGTAGACTTATCTAGAGAAGATAAGAAGCTAACATTCTCAACTGAAAGATTAGAGTAGCTGACCACCTTTTCCACACCATATTTAACCTTACCCTCTATGATAAAGTCATCTAGACGCCTAGGGATAGAAGTGTTTCTAGTAGATCTTCTTAAATGAACCGTTTCAGATTCTGTACCCTCAGAGGCAGAACCAATTTCATGTGTTTCCTCAGAGATAAGGTCCTCTCTGAAAGCTTCTAAGGGTTCACTAGAACAAAGAGTAGATGTGTGACCATTCTGACTGTTCTTATCATGTGAATATCTGTTCATATCCTTGGTCACATCATTACTAGACTGCTCTAAGTGATCACCTGAGCTAACAGATAAACCAAACCTGTTAGGACCTGTTTCATCAGCCTTTTTGTCATCATTGGGCAAAGGTTGAACCTTGTTTTCAAAGTCAAAGAAAAAATTATAAATTTCTGAACTATTTTCTAAAATCAGTTTTGAACCATTTTTATGTTTAAAAGGATATACATGTTCATAGAACTTAACATCTCGAGAGTACAACACAGCTTTTTCTTCTAAATCCCACAACTTATATCCCTTTTTTTCAATAGAGTAACCAATTAGAACACACTTTATAGCCCTACAATCAAATTTATTTTTAGGGTTAAGGTTTGTAGAGAAAACAAGGCAGCCAAAATTCCTCAAGTGAGATAGAGGCGGCTTAGTTCCAAATAACAGTTCATAAGGAGACCTACCATTTAACACAGAAGATGGTGTCCTATTAATAAGATAGGCTGCTGTCAACACAGACTCACTCCACATATACAATGGTAACCCCCCCTGAAACATAAGAGACCTAGCTGTATTTAGAAGGTGTCTATGTTTTCGTTCAACTACCCCATTTTGTTGAGGAGTGTAAGCACAAGAAGTTTGATGGAGCACACCACAATTGGTAAAAAATAGTTGAAGTTTGTGATTGACAAACTCACTGCCATTATCACTTCTGCACACTTTAATTGTTTTCCAAACTGTGTTTTAACCAAATTAAAAAAAGACTCAATATTTTGGTACACTTGATCTTTTGATTTTAAAAGATATAACCATACTGCCCGCGAGTAATCATCAACAATTGTTAAAAATATTTAAAACCTTCTCGACTTGTGACCTTAAATGGGCCCCATAAATCAAGATGTATCAAATCTCCTACATTATACGATTTATGATCACTAGACGAGAAAACATTCCTTGTTTGTTTTGCCTTATGGCAAATCTCACATGGTTGTGTGGCATCTTTTTTTTTTAAAATCAGATCATTTTTTAGAACATTTAAAACCTGTTCAGATGGGTGTCCAAGCCTACTGTGCCACAACTCAAAAGAGGTTGAACAACTAAGCAGTTTGCTACTATACGCAAGAAGTTCACCTGAATGAAATGGATCTATAACATATAAACCTCCCAGTTCTCTACCAGTCATCACAAGTTTCTGTTCTAACAAGTCCTGAACATAGCAGTGCGATTCAGTGAAGTAAGAATACAGTTTGTTTTCTTTTGCCATTTTATTTACTGATATGAGATTCACACAATAATCAGGGATGACCATAACATCTTTAAGTATGATATCATCTGTTATTTTAAGATTACCAATCTTCTTAATTTGAGCTTTTGTTCCATTAGGGTGACCAACAGTTAGATTATATTCAGAGACATCTAGGCTATTGATAATGTTTGAGTCACTTGTAATCATGTGTTGATTAGCTCCGGAATCAAGTATCCATAAATTGGAGTCAATTAATTCATGATTACTGTTTGAACAGAACAAGGTTTGAAGTTTATTAATAAGCCCATTAGAGATATGATTACCTGACATATTTGTCGATGACGAGTTTGCTGTGTTCTCAGAGATTAATGACATTAATCGAGCTATCTGATCAGGAGTGAAAGACTGGGGAGAAGAGTTAGTGGTTTCACAAGTTCCAGACGTATCACATGTAGCATTGAACTTTACTTGAACGCGTTGGGGATTAGGTTTCTTTTTGTAATTTGGAGGATAACCAACAATCTCAAAACATTTATCAATTGAGTGACCCGTGAGACCACAATGAGTACATTTAAAGGTGAGTTCTTTCCAGTTTTTCTTTTTATTGAACTGTTGAATTTTGAGTTGAAAGCAGCAGCCTGTGTTTTTTGATTCAAATTAGATGAACTTGTTTCTCTGTGGGATTCTTCTGCTGAGATGATGGCAAATGCATTTTTAACTGTTGGTAGGGGTTCTTTGGATAACAAATTTGTCCTTAAAGGTTGGTATATATCATCAAGACCCATTAAAAATTGCATTAGCTTCAACTGATTATTAAATTCAGTTATTTTCGTTGATGAGTTACAAGTACATTTGGGTAGTTTGGTAATAGCATCATATTGTCTCCATAATGAGTTAAGTTTATGATAGTAATCAGATATTGATGACCCATTTTGAGAGGTAGAATTGATTTGTTTATATAAATTGTATATGACAGACCCGTCTACCTTACTATAGGTTTCTTTTAACTCATCCCAGACATGTTGTGCTATTTTAGAAAAGATTTGTCCACGTATAACTCTTCACATATTGAGTTTAAAATCCAAGATAAAACGACAGAGTTGCACCTATCCCATTGTTTGCTCAAAACAGGGTCATGAGCATCTTTTTTCTCAGAACCATCAATGAATCCTAATTTGTTTTTAACTTGTAAAGCCAATTCCATTGCATTTGCCCACACACTATAGTTCTCAGTTCCTTTTAACTTGATATTGATTATGGAAACATTGGATGTGTCACTAGGGTGGAGATACAAGGGATTTCCAAAGTCTAGGTCATTTAGTTTAGTAAAACCATCTTTAGATGTTATGCCAGATTTTGGAGTTTCCATTGTTGTGGATTCTTGTGTTATTTTACGGTCTGATTTATGGGGGTTAATTGATTATTCTTGGTTACAACAGGCGGTAACAAGCACGATCAACAACCAAATAGAATCAGACAAAACATACACAAGCACACAATCAGAAACAAATACAACCAAATAGCAGCAAGGAATCACAAAAAAAAATGCAGCACGTATTGATGCAACAAACAACACAGGGTATGGCTCTCCCTGTGCACAGTCACTGCTGGTACTCCTAACCCAGCAAAAAATGCCTAGAGCAGAGAATATCGTGAAATTAAAATGCAGCAGAGGGATCAGAAAGATCTCACGGTGTAAGCGCCCACTTAGGGTATACCAAGAAGCTTTATAAAGACCAACTGGTTATCAAATATGTGGAGATGAAGGAACACCCTTAGAGATCTGAGATAGGTCTCAAACCAGCCAAAATCCTCACACAATCAACAATCCACTTTCCTTTCACACATCAGCAGAAGCACCTCCCTAGTCACATACAAGAATATGCATTAACTAAGATCGCAAATAGAGAAGTATGATAGAAAGTAGATTAGAACGATTAGGAGAAACAGCTTGGTTGAGACAATGAGATGCAGATCATAGAGTTACTTGTTGATTTTTCCGAGAACCACAAACTCTTAGATTTTAAGTTCTTAAGCAGATGTAAGAATTAGGGTTTCAACGAAAAAGGATTTTATCATCAAAAGTTTTCTCCCAATCGTTTACAAATCTTCACAGATCAAGCGATTTTGGCTTCTTTCCTTCAAACAAGCGGATCGAGAGCACTCAGCTCTGATACCATGTCAATATTTGTACACTTGTTTAGAAAAGAAAAGAAACATTCATCGCAGACTAATAATCGAAGATTACAAACACGGCACTGACTATGATCTTCAGAGATCAAGAGTATAAACAAACTTGATTCTAAAGAAAGTTGAAGCCGAAAGATTGAAAGACACAACTAAATCGATTACAACCAGTAGAACTCAAATCTGCAACGATAGGTTGCAGATTGAACTGAAACCCTAGAACGATGTAGAAGACGATAAGAACGTTCGAGAGTATATCAACAACGAGATAGCCTGATCCTTTAACCCTAAGCACAAGCGATGTATATATACCCCAGCAGAATTCTTGATGTCCAGCTTCAGCCCTTCTTGTTATCAAGCAGCACACGAACAACCCTTTATAAATCCCATTCTGACCATATTAACACCATACCTCAAACACAAAGAAATACAACCCGTTAGAACATTACTAATATAATATAACTTGAATTGAAAAATAACATATATTTAACAAATCTCACGCTTAATAAGAAATTAAGTTGAATTGGTAAATGAATGGGATTATGAATTTTGAAATGGTTGGTAGATTGAATCTACTAGCTTAGGAAAATTTTCAAATTTATGACTTGCATAGAAGACAACTACATAAGACATGATCTTACTAAATAAAAAAGAATCGTGGGCTCTTTAAAGTTTTAAAAAGAAAATTACCATTTTGATGTTTAAACTGTTTACCAACTTGGCAAGTCAAATAGTGCTTTATTAGACCCATAATCATGTGAAATACTAAAAATGTAGTGAGGAGGTGCGAAAAGGCCGATGTTACTAGACACAATGTTCACAAGAAAAGGCAATGAATTGAGGTGACCTGACGATCCACGGTCGTTGTATCGATCGTGCCAGAATATGTGGTTTGGTAAGAACTTGACTTCGGGTTTTTTGTGGTGTAGCTATAAATAGAAGGATCTTACACCCTTTCTCATCTCCTTTCTTCTCTAACCATTTTCTAAATGTTTTAGAACATATCTCTCTCTCTAATTCCATCAAATTCTAGCATCAAATTTAATAGTCGTGATCAAATATTATTAGCAAAAAGAAGAAATTATGTTTCAACTTAGATCATTCTTGTTCTTTCATTAATGTTGTATTTGATTGATGCTTTGTCACCATTACTAAATGAGGAAAAGGTGTTTGCTACCTATTGGGAGGAGAGTAAGATCAAGATCATCACTTATTTTGTATAGTGATAGATGGTGATCACTTTCTTTGAAGAGTGAAACCAATATGATCACTTTGTAAAGTGAGATGTATTGTAGCGGTAACCTCTTCTGGTTAAGAAATAATCAAATGGAGCACACTCTTATAAAAGATCGGTGATAGGACATATAATTAGCTTAGTTAACATCCGCTTTAACCTCTAGAAATCGGTTTTGTCATTTATTCCATTAAACTCTTTACATTACTTCCATAATCGTTTACATAACATTTACATTGCATATTTTACTTAACAAGAGTTTTGTTCAAGCATAAGTTCTAATTAAAATTTTATCCAAATAAAAACTATTCACGTCTCCCTCTTTCTAGTTTTCTACAATAGTGTATTTTTTTTGTTATCATGAGTTATATTAACTAACGATGATTTTATATGTGAATAATATATGTGATTCTTTTAGGGCATATTTGGGATTCCATTTGGAATCTCTTTTTGATTTATTTGAGGGGTAAAAAGACAAAAATATCCCTCCAAATAAATCAATAAGGTAGAAATTTTAACTTATTAAGTTATTTAAAGGGCATTTTTACCATTTCACACCTTTAAAAATTAAAAATCCTTCTCAAATGGAAAGCGGTCTTTAACATAAACAGAAAGCATCACTGCTCAACCAAGCAACACAATCGCTTCGAGATTTCCGATACTCTTTCACCACACGACACTCACACCACCACCGCCGCCGCCGCCGCCGCCGCCGCCACCGCACCGCCGGCGAGACTCCGGTGGCTCAGATGACCCAAACAGGCCCCAGGAGAATCCAAAACTCCGGCATGGAAGACGACACTCGAGAACAACCTCAATCTTCCTCAACAGGTATGCGACTCATCGTACCTTTGCAAGGGATTGTACAAGGTAGGGGTGGGTTGATTCTAGGTTCAGTCATCCCCTGTGCGATGTTCTACTTCCTCCAATTTTACCTCAAACGACGCCGTTCGCCGCCCAACCCGCCGGAGGATCAGACCTCGAACCCTCCGTCGCCGGTGCCGTCGTTGGCGAACCTGCCGGAGCTCTCTCGGTCGGCGTCTCGGTCCAATTTGTTGCTGTCGCGTGGCTCCATCGGTAGGCCCCATGTGTCGGCTAGAGTTCATTTGATTGCGAAAGCGAACGATTCGCCTTATTACATTGGGTTGGATAAGGCTTCTGCAGATCCTTATGATCGATTGAGTAATCCTGATGGTGTTGTTCAGCTTGGATTGGCGGAGAATCGGGTATGATTTGTGTTATGTTGGTGGTTTTGATGCTTTAATCTGCTGATTTTGGTGTGATTGTTTGTGTTTTTGGTGGTTGCAGTTGACACTTGATTTGATTGAGAATTGGATCACTGAGAAGTTAAATGATTCTATACTTGGTGGGGGAGACAGTAGAGGAGGTTTGAGTGTTAGTGGCATTGCTACCTACCAGCCATCTTATGGAATAACAGAGTTAAAAGTGGTAATTTGAAAGAATGTTTCTTTAAATTCTCATTGATTAGCTTGTGTTCTAGCAACTTTAAGAATTGGAGTAACCGTAAGTGGTGATAATCATGAGTCTAGTAATCTAATTATTACTTATTAGGCATCTCAGAAGTATTGCATTTTCTTGATTATTATGGGTACTACTGTTTCTTTTAGTGATAATGCTGAGAAATTTTGTTGGTTTTGGAGCATTCTGATGGCGTGCTTGATTTTGGGATTAACGTTTGTGTCTGTGCCTAGAAAGGTTTGGCATAAATTGGACCTAGCGTTTTTATGCAGTCACAATCCTTGTAGCAGCAAGTACCATGTGACATGTTTTTCTTTGGGGATGATATTTTGATAATGACCTTATACTAGATTGTAAAATCATTTATATGAGGAACTATACGTAAGTGTATGTATTTAAGGCTTTGTATTGTTTACAGGTTATCATAGAAACTGTGGTAGGCTATAATTTATTGTTGTAATAACTAGAAGATCTAACAAGCGTGTACTATCTAATCATTATCTGCATATTTTGTGCTATATAGTCAAAGGCGAGCGCAGCCAAGCATAGCAATAACACCTCATGACCATGAAGCTGCACAAACGCAAATTCCAGCCAAATTTTGTAAAACCCGGAACCAACCCAAAACATTTCTAAAACCTCTAAAAATTGCCTATTTGTGTTGTGCATCTTACTTAAAAAATCCCTCACTTTCTAAGCGCCTTGCGCCTAGGCAACAGGCTCAACCTTTGTGCCTTGATCGTGCCTAGCGTCTTGGACTACCTAGATTTTGCATGATTGTGGAGTTTGCTGTCATTTATTTTTAAATTTCATATTTCATCTTATGGATGCCACTAATGTTTGGTTTTTTCTAATGATTATGATCTATGAATGCATGATAGTCAGCTGATTTGTTTTCTTTTATCCTTTTAATTGTTGTCTAGGCCATGGCTGGTTTTATGTCACAAGTAGTGGGAAAAACGGTGGCATTTGACCCATCACAACTAGTGTTAACATCTGGTGCAACCTCTGCTATTGAGATTCTTTGTTTTGCTTTGGCAGACCAAGGAAATGCGTTTCTTATACCTGCTCCATACTACCCTGGGTAATTTCATTATCCAGTGTATTCTGTAGAATCCTTTAAAGGTGGCAATTTGACCCATTTATCTATGAATGGGTCAATTCAGGTTTTGTTATACCTATAATGTGTCAAACATGCAACATTATAAGAAATCAGCAAAAAGGAAACATGTCAAATGGTCAAAAGTAAACCAAGTTGTAGTTTGGATGAATATCATAAACCATAACCAAACCTAGTAAATCCCATTCATAGCAAAGCTACTCATGGGGAATAGGGAGGGTTGGATGTAGGCAAACCTAACCTTTATTCCAGGGGATGGAGAGGCTGCATCCAGCATAGTTTTGATGAATAAAACATACTAATCCATTAGAATTCAGATAATTATTGACGTATTATGTGTTTTTGTAATTATATTGGGTCACTTTTATTTTTTATCTTTTTCAAAAAGTTAAAATTTTGTACAAGTGGTTCGACCCATTTCATGTGATCACCTGTTTTGCCTTTTCTATGCAGGTTTGACAGGGATGTGAAATGGCGAACAGGAGTGGAATTAATACCCGTCCATTGTCGTAGCTCTGACAAGTTTACTTTAAGCATTCCTGTTCTTGAGCAAGCTTACAATCAGGCAAGAAAACGAGGCCAAAAAGTCAAAGGAATCCTATTTTCAAACCCTTCTAACCCGGTTGGGAACTTGATGAGCCGTGAAACCCTTTTGGTCTTGTAGATTTTGCCAGAGAAAAGAACATTCACATCATATCTGATGAAATATTTGCTGGTTCAACCTTTGGTGATGAAGAATTTGTCAGTATGGCAGAAATAATCGACTCAGAAGATATGGATAAAGATCGGGTCCATATTGTATATGGACTGTCCAAAGATTTATCTCTTCCAGGCTTTCGGGTCGGGGTTATATATTCACTTAATGAAAATGTGTTGACTGTTTCTCGAAAAATGACAAGATTTTCTCCAGTTTCTGCTCCAACCCAACGGGTAGTGACTTCAATGCTTTCCGATCCAACATTTATCAAGAATTATAATGAAAGAAACAGAGAAAGACTAAGGGCTATGTATGACTTGTTTGTGGAAGGTCTTAAATCACTAGGAATTGATTGTACAAAGAGCAGTGGAGGATTGTACTGCTGGTGTGACATGAGTGGTCTCATTCGCCCTTATAATGAAAAAGGGGAACTTGATTTATGGGATAAGCTTTTAAATGTAGCCAAGATTAACATAACCCCTGGTTCATCTTGCCACTGCATTGAACCTGGATGGTTCAGATGTTGTTTTACCACATTAGATGAAAACGATGTCCCTATAGTTATAGAACGAATCCGTTTAGTTGTTGAAACTTGTAAATCCCCTTCTTGAAATGATTTGAAGTCCAAGAAAACGAAATAGAAAGTGGGTGAATATTTATCGGATCGCCAGATCGCCTCATATTGAATCATGATGTTATTGGGTCAAGGGAAGAACAAAATGGAAATTACAACTGAAAATGAGCCGGGCTGCTGCCTTCTCTGATGCAGTTATGTTCATTAATCCCCAGGCTTGATGATTGCCAAGCAAGGTTAGTTATTTGAAAGATTGCTGGTTTAGTTGTGTGATGATATTATATTTTATCTCATATGTAAATAAAATCACCAATTTAAATTTAGGGAATAAAACCAATTCTTGTTTCTTTTACATGCTTGGGTTAATAGTATAAATACAACCCTCTTTTTTTCCTTTCAAAATTGGTATCTTTTTCATAAATTGTATGGGTTTGTCCGATCACAATAAGTATATTATTGGCGTAATTTCGAAATTTTCTGCGACAAAAATAGACTTCGAGCGACTCCTGACCTTATTCCTTCAATCAAGCTTTTTCCAATTTATCAATTTGACCTGTTAAAAGACAAAATACAACCCAAATCGACCCGTTCATAGGTAAATTGGTTGAAATTTGCTATCTTTAGTGGCAAGATGATGCGAAAAAAAAAATTATGCAGGTAAAGTTGGTGTAAAATACATGATTATCCAACTACAATTTGGTATAGAAACCACCCACTCTCTCTAAACGACCCATTACCAACAGTTAAAAGAAAACAACCAACTATCAAGTACTAGCTAATCACTACTATCAATTGAAACCAAATGAAATAAAGACCTATGTAGTAAGTTAAAGGCAGGTGTGCATGGGATCATATGAGGCTGCTCACAACAATGAACGATCCACTCCCTTAAGCATCCTTGTCCTCAAGGATGAAGTTGGGGTAGGCCTTTGTGATCTCCCATGTCGCATCTTTGGTTGGAGCCCCGACCCACTTGAGCTATATCATTTTTGTTAAAAAAATACAAAGTGATTTCATAAAACACACATTTCGAAATTTACTGTATTGTGGTTAAAAACTACATATTGGTTATCGAACTTGATTTTTGTAATGAGGATTTTTTTTGTGGCATTCAAATCTTTGAACAATTGATCAAAATTAATTGTATATTGTTGTGTAAAACCTAATTATTGTATAAAATAATATGTGTAGTTAAACTCTTACAAATTAAAAGATAAAATAGAGTTTATTTCATGACTTATGGTTTATGAAATACATCATTGTATGTACTTATGTTGTTTTCTCAATCATATACTACGTAATTCTTGCAAATTACTATTATCTTTTCAATTTTTACATTCAACCACCAAAACTATGATGTACCCCCTCTCAAGCCATCTTGCTTCTTATTCACAAAATCTCAAGCTCCATAACAAAACCCTTGTTAATACAAATCTAAATCTTCATTAGATGTATGTTTGGCCGTTTTGATATGATTGTTTTTTTTTTCGGTCATTGGTTTTCAATGGATCTTTTAATTCTAAAATACGATTTATATATTTTATTAAATATAATCATAACCTTTCACTAGCCATTTCATTTTATTATGTATGTATAAGCTAAATGGAAGATTAATTCATTTTGATTTGGTGAGTAGTTAGCATGATTTTTGATTGTACACAAAAAAAATTAAAAATCTAGTGAACTAAAATTATAAGTTTGTATAAACTTTTAAACTTGAAACTTTCAATTGTAATGTTATTTTCTTCTTCCATGTAAATATTGTTTTATTTATGAAATTGTTTTACACACTTACGAGGTATAAACAATGGTTTAGTAAATATGTATGCAACTTGATCATCAACGGAATAACCACATCTTCAACTCTCTTGTAGAAACTTTATCAAAGACAAATGTAAATTAGTTTCAATAGTAGAAACTTTATCAAAGACAAATGTAAATTAGTTTCAATATGATTTGCGTCGGTATGAAAAGCTAAATTTATCAATAGGTATGTTCCATTGTATATATGGTTGAAGAGTGAATAGATGAATGTAAGGTGGTGTTTGTTTTTCTGAAAAAAAGCTCTTTTGTCTGCGCTAAAAAGAGGCGGACAGATGTTTCAGGTCTGCAGAGTGTTTGTTTTTTTGAAGACGTTTCATTAAAAAACGTCTACGTGACCTCTTCTTGGAGAAGAGGTGAACCAATGTCTTCTAACCTCTTCTTACCTCTTCTCATTTCAACCCTAAATACCCACCCTCCCTACAACAACCTCCCCACAACAAAACCTCTGCTCCTCGCGACCTCTGCTCCTCGCGACCTCTGCTCATCGCGACCTCTGCTCATCGCGACCTCCCCTTTCGCGACCTCCCCTTTCGCGACCTCCCCCTTTCGCGTCCTCCCCCGTCGCCACTCCCCCTTTCACCGTCGCAACCTCCCCCGTCGCCACTCCGCCTTTCACCGTCATGACCTCGCCCGAGTTCATCCTTCTGCTCGGTTTCATCCTTCTGCTCATCCTTCTGCGACCTTCGCGACCTCTGCCCGAGTTCAAATCTTGAGGTAAATTTTTGATCTTGAATTGGAGTTGTTGATTTCTTGATGTTGCTGCTTGAATCTTGAATCTTGTTGCTGCATGATTAAACTGCTTGAATCTTGATGTTGCTGCTTGAATCTTGAATCTTGATTTGCCCTAGAATTGGAGTTGTTGATTTCTTGATTTTGCTGCTTGAATCTTGAATCTTGTTGCTGCATGATTAAACTGCTTGAATCTTGATGTTGCTGCTTCAGTTTATTTCAGCAGTCTGCAGACGTTACAAAACAAACAGTCTTCTTAATACAGGCTGTAGAGGTTTGGTCCACCTCTTCTCCTACAGATGTCTGCAGATGTGGTCTGCAGACTGCAGACGTTTTACCACTTCAGAAACAAACAGCACCTTAATCATTGTAGTACTTAAAAGATTGCAAAAAAGTAGTATACTCAGCCACCATATTATGGTACTTATATAAATGTTATTAAAGCAGTATACTCGACACAACCGTGAGCAAATAAAAGTGTCAACATGCAATAAACAGATTATGTACTACTTGCTCCTTGTGGGTGGATCTGGTGGAGAGAAATGGTGGTGAGAGGGTGCTCCTTATTCCTCTTGATTTATTTAGCCTTTGTTCCATAACAAGGTTCGGTACAATGTAATAAACAAACTGAAATTAAAATATGTAGAAAGAGTATACCATCTCGTAGCAACTGAAAACCATTGTAATAGTCATTTGAATGTAAAGGGCGTACCTGGTGCTGCAAAGAGCTCCCGCGTTTTCGCAGGGTCCAGTGAGGGTCCGTCCCATTTAAGGGAAGATGTACGCGGTCTTTCTCCCACATTTTGTGGGGAGACCGTTTCCACGGATCGAACCTGAGACCTTCGGTCCCTTAGGAACAGCTTTTACCGCTGCGCCAAGGCCCGCCCTCTAATATTCATTTGAATGTATAACACATAAATAAGAAAATAAGAATGTATAGCAAGGTTACAGTTGAAGTTGTTTGGCATTGACTAAAAAAAGTCAAAGGACATAATTGATGCAATCTTTTGAACAACTTTTTGTAAAGAAGGAAGATAATCCTAAGCAAAACAATATGTTGGCAAATTATATATGATGTTATTTTATCAACTGAAAGCACATTAGTGAAACATTGGAACAATAATACCAAATCCTCATAATCGTATGGAATTTCAAATTTTCAAACTAAGGAAGAATATTAAATTAAAAACTTGATGACTGATGACCATAAACTCTTTGGCAATCAGTTTGATCATGAAATAATCTTCACCTTTCCTTGATTGAGTTGCACAGCCATATCAAACAGTTGGTCTCTTCATCTTCTCACTTCTCATTTCTCTACTGATCAGTGCAGCTAATGGCACAAGATCACGATGCTGATGTTGATGCCTCTCTACCCTCGATCCCATAGTTCACTCAATCAAATAAACCATTTTTCTCATGTAATCAAGTTAATGCCTAAGTTAGTATTTTGACTAATCTTCAGCAGCTTCTTCAATCTCTGACCATGAAGCATGAACTAATTCTTTCTTTCTTCCTTTCTGCACGCAAAACAACTTCATTAGCCTTATAAAACAACTTCATTAGCCTTATTTACCGGATCATGCAAGTTCTACCAAAAGTAAAGCTAAACCTTCCCTCCACATTGTAGGCACCTAAATGTTGTCCACTAATCAATCCACAACTCCTCATTAAATTATAGAATCTCCCATTATTGTTTGAATATGAATTTGATTTACATAAAGCTTTTGTATTGGTAAATTTTCACTTCTCAGTTCTCACACCACTAATTCCATAACTGAATGCACCAACATACCGCTTTGACCTAACTTTAAACCCTCCTAATCCTCAAACAACACCATCTTATTCAATTATAGTCACCGTTGTGTATTTGTGGACAATTTCAAATCAATAATCATAAAGATGTAAAATATCTATATACAAATCAATTCCATACCTGTGAATTGCACATTAGATGATAATAGTGTGGTGCATTATGAATGATTTGTGAATTCAAAATGAATAAAGGTATAGAATCAATAATCAATACTTATTTTCTGGTCAAGCAAGACTAAAGACTAAAGACCCATGTCGGCTTCTATGGTAAATGTATTCATCAAGAGCATTGATAGGTTTCAATTCAAAAGAACTAATAACAATGAAACAAAACCATAAACGATAAAATGCAGAAAAATTCTAGTGCTCATCTAATCGATTACACCTTAAACCCAATATCATGTTCGTATTGGTACCTGATACAATCGGCTCCTAGTCGCATCTGTGTCATTAGGGTTTCGCAAAATCCAAACTACTGCTGTTGCAAAGGCTATGAGGAGTTCTTTATGGTTCTACAACAGATGTTATAGTGGAGAGATTAATGATTGACCGCCATTGAAGGAGAAAGGGCTTGTAATCGTCAATCGAAGGGATTCGTAACCGACTATTGATGCCCTCTGCAATGGTAGGGTTTGTATTGCGATTGAATGATCTGCCTTTTGAATCACGATTGAATGTGAGATTCAATACGAGATGAATGCAGTTGTCGATGGCTTTAGAGAGGAAATGGTGGTGATTGCAGGGTAACGGTGGTGGGGAGAATGAGAAACGACGCATCTTATAATAGTAGATGAATGGCATTGAATTTGCGAGAAGGGAAACGGCGGCGGTCCCCCTACCGGTGCATGATTCAGGCGTTACGGATGGTGGTGGAGGCGAACTCCATGGAGAAGAAGAGACTTGAACTGGCGCGTCTTACGAGAATGAACAAATTACTATTTTGCCTATCCTTTATGTATTATAAAGGAGTACAGATATTAACTAAGTGCATGTTTGGGATTGCTTTTTTAAAACAACTTATGACTTTTGGAGGGGTAAAAAGACAGAAATACCCCTCCAGAAGTCACTAGAAGTTACAAATTGCTAACTTCTAGTGACTTCTAGAGGGGTATTTCTGTCTTTTTACCCCTCTAAAAGTTATAAGTTGTTTTAAAAAAGCAATCCCAAACACCCTTTAATGATGATTTTATATCCTACTACTCTAATAAAAGGGTAATTAGGGTTGCCACATGTCATTTTGTAGACTCATCTAATGCCACATTGTAGGATTCTATGTGCCCAAGACACTTAGAATATTGATGTGGTTAGTACGTTATGATCCAAGTCGGGTTATACCCAATAACAAGCTTAGCAAACACCAATTAATATTTAATTGATGATATAATCATGCAATTAAATATTTACACCAAATTTAGAAAATGGGTTTTCTAAATAAGTTACATATGAGATGGAACAAATTATAAGGATAATTTGTTGATGAGTTTATTGTTATTTTTTTTTGTCATTTAAAAAGGGTTTAAATAACACTAATAACATATGAGTGTACTTTAATTAAATTGTTTAATTAAAGAAGACATATGTCATAATTTTAAATAAGTCTAGTAGATGACTTATTAATGTATGACAAAAGACTAGTTTTAATATTGTGTGTGTTCAAGTTTTAAGTGGAAAACCTTGTGTTTTAAAAATATTGCCCCCCCCCCCTAATTGTTATTGGACCTTTGTTGCCTTGAAAACACACAAGTTTAACTAGCCTTGCACTCCTCTCTTTTCATCTTACAACACATGCAAAACACAAAAATACTCTCTCTTTCTTCTTTCTAATTCACGGCAATAGCAGCTGGAAAAAGAGAGTTTTATTTTGTTCTTGGTGTGGTAATCTTCCTAACAAGACTTGTTTGCAAGTAAGCTTGGGGTATACAAGCTTGAGGGTTCCTCCTCTTGGAACCTTGGTAGATTTCATCCTCCCATTTCATCAATTTTGCTGCTGGAAGTTCACGATTTTGAAGGCCCTTTTGGCAGCTTTCCTTTTAGAGTTTTGGTGTCCAAATCCAAGCAACTATGATGCTTACTTAGAGCCTTGTGGGAGTGAACACTTGAGGACTTCTAACCTTGAAGTTTTGGCCATATTTTCAGCCTCATTACAGCCTTCTTTTGGTCGTATTTGACAGCATCCAGAAAGGTAGTATCTTGGTATGATTATGTCATGTTTTGGGTGTTCTTATCATATTGTATGCTAGTTTATCCACATAATAAAGATCCTTATGTTATGGGTTTGTTGTTTTACACATTAGAAAGATAATTTTCAGAAACTTTAACATGTTTTAAAATAGTACATTCCGCTGCGTTTCATATGTTTAAATGGTTAAACAAGCTGAAAATGGTGTAACAAACCCCTTCAATGGCATCTAGAGCCGGTTATGTGGAAGCTAGCATCATTATCTTTTAAAAATCGGTTTTTAAGGGATGTTAATCAACTCATTAGAGGCTGATTTTGGTTGATTTAATAAACCCCATGTCTTTCAAAGTTATATCTTCATGCTTATGATTAAACTTTGAAATTATGATTAAACTTTGAAAGATAGGAATGTCAATTGGTTGATATATTTGGATGTTGTTTGTTTGGACAAACAAACCCTAATTTTTAGTTTATGTTGGCTGAAAATTTGGGTTTTGATGGGGTTTATTTAGTTTGTTGAATGATATTTATGATTGTTTATTTGATAGTGCATAACCTAGTTTTTGGCCTTGTGTTGTTTGGATGTATGCAATGGTTGTTTTTTATTCAATGGGGTTGTATATTAATTTATTTATGCTTTATTTAAAATGTAATTTATTTATTATTGGGTTGTAATAAATAGATTAGGTGTATTTTTTATTTTACTAGATATCTTGTATTAGGACTTTATATCTTGTAATATGAAGACATACACATTGGAAGCACAAAGGAAGGTCATAAGAGAAACATGGAGCATTTTGGATGCGGTTTCAAGTAGGAGGCTTTTGGAAGCTTTCTATATGTTTTTGTTATGACCTTAGGAATGCCCTATGGACCACACTTGTGATGGCAAACAAGTGTGGACCACTTTAGATGCTATGGTTATGCACATATGCACATGTGGTTGATTATATTATGCTTGTTTGATTGTGATTTTATGAATGATTGTATGATATTTGGATATGACAAACAATCTTAATAAAAATGATCTTAACAAGCTAATATAAAAATGGTTCTTAATCATTAAGTGTTAATAAATGGTTATTAAAAGGATTAATGATTTCGTAATAAAATGTGTTTTATTAAAAAGACCATAGGGTATCTTGTATTTGAAAGCATGCAAATACAAGTACATAGAGTTTTCTAAACTAAGATTATGAAAACTTTATAATCTTGACAAACAAGTTTAACACCGTCCTTTTGCACAACACTTGAGTCATTTGGAAACTCTTAATGGGATAAAGGTCACCTAACCATTTAGAGGGAACTTGTGACTTAAGATGGGGATACGACATTGGTGGGATAAAGGTCACCTAACCACTTATGTTGGTAAACTCACATGTGTGTGCAAGTAAGGTAACTTGATTTGCAAACCATGTTAAATAGATCACCTACAATATGGTTTCCAAATGGTGTTGATGGGATTAACATGCCGACTTTACATATGATGTTTAAAGTCGATCCCATATCTCTAGAAGTTGCAAATGGTTGCAACCGTCAATCTTTGACCACCTTATTAATTTAAATCGTGGATAAAGGTCACCTAACCACAATTTAGATATAATGTTGGGTTCTAGATTTTAATATAAAAATGACCTTAAAAGGCATTAATTATTAAAATTGGCAATATCGAAAATACTAAAATAGATCTTTGTTAAATTTTGTAGATGGCCACCAATAATGACAATCATGATAACTCATCCGTGTCCACCCAATCATTACGAGCGATCCTCCAAAAGGAACGTCTAAATCATAACAACTTTATTGATTGGTATCAAAACTTGAGAATCGTTCTCAAGCAAGAGAGAAGATCATATGTTTTAGACGACCCTATCCCCAATCAACCTACTGAGGATGATGAGGAGGCCTATAACGATTGGCTGAAATACACTGAGGACTCTGTCCAAGTGTCTTGTCTCATGCTAGCGAGCATGACTCCGGATCTCCAAAAGGAGTATGAACATCACGGAGCTTATGACATGATAACCCAGCTGAAGAAAACGTTCCTACAGTAAACAAGGGTTGAGCGCTTCGAAACGGTTCGAGCACTCCATGCATGTCGTATGGACGACAACCAATCGGTTTTATCTTATGTACTTAAGATGAAAAGTCATATTGACCGCCTCGAGAGGCTTAATTGTCTCGTCTCGAAGGAATTGGCCACGGATTTAATCCTAAATGGCCTTACCAAGAAGTTCGAGACATTTGTGTTGAATTACAAAATGAATGCATGGGACAAGAGCATTGGTGAGCTTCACTCAATGCTTAAAACAGCCGAGGCGGCCATGGGTAAAAAGGTTTTACCCGTTCTCACCATCAATGAAGGTGGGAACAAGAAAATGCCTTATCCCGCACCCAAGGCAAAGGTTGCCAAGGGTAAGGGACCTGTTTAGGGAAAGGGGAAAGGGGTGGCAAGGGTGCCACCCAAACCACAAGAGAAGAAGCAAAAGGTTGCTACCAATGACCCATGCTTTAAGTGTGGGGAGATTGGACATTGGGCAAGGATTTTCCTGTCCATCTCCAAGAGTTAAAAGCAAAGAGGGATGCCGGGCAGACCTCAGGTACAATATACATGATTTATATTGATCTTAATGTTACATCTTCAAACACATGGGTATTAGATACCGGATATGGAACTCATATTTGCAATTTGTTGCAGGGGTTCAAAAGAAGTAGGGACTTCAATCAAGGGGATGTTAGTCTCTTCATGGGCAATGGAACCAAAGTCCAAGTTGAAGCTCGTGGGGACTACATCCTAAAACTTCCAAGTGGCTTGGATGTTATTTTGAAGAATGTTTTGTATGCTCCCAGTTTGACTAGGAACATTATTTCTGTATTCCAATTAAGACATTATGATTATGTATTATCTTTTGTTGAAAATGATATTCATGTTTCTTTAAATGATATGTTCTATTTTAAAGCTATTTCCATTAATGGGATTTATGAAATGGTTCATGAAAATACTTTAAATAGTTCATTGTACCAAACTAACACCAAGAAACTCAAGTTGGATTTGAGTGACACCTATCTTTGGCATTATCGTCTTGGTCATATAAACAAAAAACGTATACAAACACTTCAAAAGAATGGTCTTTTAAAAACAAATGAATGTGATTCATTTGATGTTTGTGAATCTTGTTTACAAGGTAAAATGACTAAGGCGCCCTTTAGTGGAACTAACGAAAGGGCAAAAGATTTATTAGGAATCATACATTCGGATGTATGTGGTCCTTTTAAGCCAATGACTAGGAATGGTGAAAGATACTTCATTACCTTTACCGACGATTATATTCGCTATGGGTATGTGTACTTATTAAGGCACAAAGATGAAGCTTTTGAAATGTTCAAAATCTTCAAGAATGAAGTAGAAAATCAACTCAACAAGTCGATTAAAGTTCTCCGCACCGATAGAGGAGGTGAATACCTAAGTGATGTTTTTCAAGATCATCTTAGGAGTTATGGGATTGTCTCACAACTCTCTCCACCTGGAACACCACAACATAATGGTGTATCTGAGAGGAGGAATCGAACCTTATTGGATATGGTTCGATCTATGATGGCTAGAAGCACATTGCCTCTATCATTTTGGGGTTTCGCTTTGCTCTCCGCGGCCCGTATTTTAAATATGGCCCCAACCAAAAAGGCGAAAAAGACACCCTTTGAGATATGGCATGGAAGAGTTCCATCCCTATCATACTTAAGGGTCTGGGGTTGTGAGGCTTATGTTAAGACTTCCACCCCAAACAAATTGGAAGTCCGATCCACCAAGTGTATCTTTATTGGATATCCTAGAGATTCTATGGGATATTATTTCTATGATCCACTGGAACAAAAGGTGTTTGTTGCCAGAAAGGGTGAGTTCTTAGAAGCAATGTTCCTTATGGAAGGAACTAGCAGTAGAACAGTGGATCTTGAGGAGGATCAAGAACCACGACCCGATGCACGTTTGGTTGAAACTAGCACTCAACATGAGGATGTTGAGGATGATCAAACGGTTGATCAATACACACAAAACGTTCGCAGAAGTGGTAGAACTAGTAATCCACCTGAAAGATACGGATTTTTCATGGATGGATGCTATGTGGTAGATTCAGATGAACCAACCACATATCATAATGCAGTGTCCAATTCGGATTGTGACAAATGGCTTGAAGCCATTAACGTTGAGATGCAATCCATGTATGACAATCAAGTTTGGGAACTTGTTGAACCACCTCTTAACTCCAGGATAGTTGGAAGTAAGTGGGTTTTCAAGAAGAAAACCGATATGCATGGAAACTTGGATACTTATAAAGCTAGACTTGTAGCAAAGGGTTTCACTCAAACTCAAGGGGTTGACTATGATGAAACCTTCTCACCTGTTACGATGCTAAAGTCTATAAGGATATTGTTTGTCATAGCTGCTCATTATGATTATGAGATTTGGCAAATGGATGTCAAAACCGCTTTCCTAAATAGATATCTTGAGGAAGATGTCTATATGGTTCAGCCTGAAGGTTTTGTCGATTCAAAACATCCTAATAAAGTATGCAAGTTAAAGAAATCAATCTATGGATTGAAACAAGCATCGAGAAGCTGGAATCACCATTTTGATGAGGAGGTAAAGAAATTTGGTTTCATCAAAAACGTTGATGAGGCTTGTGTGTATAAGAAGGCTAGTGGGAGCACAATAACTTTTCTAGTATTGTATGTTGATGACATACTACTATTTGGAAATGACATTCCAACCTTGGAAGGTGTAAAAACCTGGCTTGGAAGTTGTGTTTCCATTAAGGATCTTGGTAAAGCCGCCTATATTCTGGGAATAAAGATCTATAGGGATAGATCAAGGCGGTTGATTGGTTTAAATCAAAGTGCATACATTGATAAAACCTTGAAAAGGTTCAAGATGGAGAACTCTAAGAAATGTACGGTACCTATTCAAAGAGGAACGATATTGAGTACGACTCAATGTCCAAGCTCAAAGGATGAGCAAGATAAAATGAAGGCAATCCCATACGCATCTGCTATTGGATCCATCATGTATGCGATGATATGCACTCGACCGGACGTGTCATGCGCCTTAAGCATGACAAGCCGATACCAGCAAAATCCTGGAAACAGTCATTGGATGGCTGTTAAGAACATACTTAAGTACCTAAGGAGGACAAGAGATATGTTCCTAATCTATGGATCTGGTGATGAGGAACTCGTTGTAAAAGGTTACACGGATGCGAGTTTCCAAACCATCGTGACGATTCACGGTCACAATCGGGATACATTTTCATTCTGAATGGAGGAGCGGTCTCTTGGAAGAGCTCCAAGCAGGATGTGGTGGCTCTATCAACTACAGAATCAGAATACGTCGCCGCCTCATTGGCAGCTCAAGAAGCTGCATAGTTGAAGAAATTCATTGCCGATCTAGGGGTTGTCCCTTCCATTCAGGACCCCCTAGAGATCTTTTGTGATAACGAGGGTGCGATTGCTCAAATCAAGGAACCTCGTCTCATCAAAAGACTTGGCACATTGAGCGGAGATTCAACTACATACGAGATGAAGTTGAAAAAGGAAAGATATGTATTCGTAAAGTTCACACAGATCAAAACATTGCGGATCCTCTCACGAAGCTCATTGAAAAGGCAAAGCATGAAGGTCATACTTGTGCCATGGGACTTTGATATTCTAGTGATTGGATTTGATCTGTAAATTTTATATTTAGGTATGTGGAACTCTTTATTATTTGAATAAAATTATTTGGTTATAATGTTTCAATTAATGTTCCGATTTAGCATGTTTAATCCATGAGTAAATTGTTTACTCTAAATGTCCGTAAGCGTTCATACTTGTGGGAACAAGTGTGAGGGTAAGATTATTATGAACTTCGATTGGTTGATATTCATAAGGATGAATATAGAGCAATGGGTTGCTACCAAGGTTCATAGATATTTGTGGGATACAAATATTGGACTAACCCGCATCTCAAATTTTACTACATGGAATCTTATTGATTGATCATAAGTAAATTTGAGTAAAGGCGAATATCATTTGGTATCCTCCAACCTGAGATACATATTGGGTTTTGATATTCACCAAGTGTTATACCTTAAGCTAATTCTTCACTGTCCTGAAATAATGGACAGAACATAAGGGTATGTTCAGGTATGACACGGGGTGTTTGTGAGACACGTATGTAGTCAAGATGGAATTTGTTCCTCTTATTCGTTGAGAGTTAGATGTCTAAGGCCTGATAAGTTAAATCAACAAGAAATGATCATTCTGTGTTCTTGGATTTAACATGACATCTGTAACAAAAGGATATATGATTGATTCACCTAAATAATTTCGAGTAGGGTACTTGAAAGGGATGATGTTATTGAATGGCTATAAGTCATGCGTATTAAGGGTAGTAAACCGTTGTTAGGCGGTATTTACTGCTTGCATCAATCTTCTATGAATCTTGGGCAAGTGGGAGATTGTAGGATTCTATGTGCCCAAGACACTTAGAATATTGATGTGGTTAGTACGTTATGATCCAAGTCGGTTATACCCAATAACAAGCTTAGCAAACACCAATTAATATTTAATTGATGATATGATCATGCAATTAAATATTTACACCAAATTTAGAAAATGGGTTTTCTAAATAAGTTGCATATGAGATGGAACAAATTATAAGGATAATTTGTTGATGAGTTTATTGTTATTTTTTTGTCATTTAAAAAGGGTTTAAATAACACTAATAACATATGAGTGTACTTTAATTAAATTGTTTAATTAAAGAAGACATATGTCATAAGTTTAAATAAGTCTAGTAGATGACTTATTAATGTGTGACAAAAGATTAGTTTTAATATTGTGTGTGTTCAAGTTTTAAGTGGGAAACCTTGTGTTTTAAAAATATTGGCCGCCCCCCCTTAATTGTTATTGGACCTTTGTTGCCTTGAAAACACACAAGTTTAACTAGCCTTGCACTCCTCTCTTTCCATCTTACAACACATGCAATACACAAAAATACTCTCTCTTTCTTCTCTCTAATTCACGGCAATAGCAGCTGGAAAAAGAGAGTTTTAGTTTGTTCTTGGTGTGGTAATCTTCCTAACAATACTTGTTTACAAGTAAGCTTGGGTTATACAAGCTTGAGGGTTCCTCCACTTGGAACCTTGGTCGATTTCATCCTCCCATTTCATCAATTTTGCTGCTGGAAGTTCACGATTTTGAAGGCCCTTTTGGCAGCTTTCCTTTTGGAGTTTTGGTGTCCAAATCCAAGCAACTATGATGCTTACTTAGAGCCTTGTGGGAGTGAACACTTGAGGACTTCTAACCTTGAAGTTTTGGCCATATTTTCAGCCTCATTACAGCCTTCTTTGGTCGTATTTGACAGCATCCAGAAAGGTAGTATCTTGGTATGATTATGTCATGTTTTGGGTGTTCTTATCATATTGTATGCTAGTTTATCCACATAATAAAGATCCTTATGTTATGGGTTTGTTGTTTTACATATTAGAAAGATAATTTTCAGAGACTTTAACATGTTTTAAAGTAGTACATTCCACTGCGTTTCATATGTTTAAATGGTTAAACAAGCTGAAAATGGTGTAACAAACCCCTTCACACATGGCATCTTGACATTTAATAATAAATATTCTTCCCGTCCAAAAGAATTCAATCTAACATTTTTGTATTAATTTTTTAAATACACATTTCGTTTCCAAATATAATTCCATCCAGAATTAACCGGATATAAATTAAAACCCTTCCATTTTAAACTATATATTTATATATATATATATATATATATATATATATATATATCTTACTTTTACTCATAGCAAACTCTATTGGTTAATTTTAAAATTATCTTCTTATCAAATTTTATTTTTTGAAAGACAAAATAAGTCATAATTCTAAAATAAATGTTTACTTTAAGATTATATAGTACCACTCAAAGGCACACCAATTATAATGTTTTATACGTTTTTTTTCTATAGAAACTACTATTAGTAAAAACAAAGAATTGCTTTTAGAAACTAAAATAAAACACTATTAAAAAAGGTATTTAAATTAGACACCTGTATTTTCAATTGTCTTTTATTTCATTACCGTCTCTTTTTTTTTATTTGTTACCATCAACAAAATCATTATTTTCCAAATTTAAGATGTTTTTAACTAATTTTTGAAACGTGTTCTTATTTCATTAGAAATATTTTATTTTATTTTATAAGTGATTTCTTTAATTTATTAGATAATGTTTTTTTCTGTTGTCTTTTTATCTAATTTTATTGTATTATTTTTTATTTAGGTAGAACTCTTTAATAAAATCTATTAAAATATGATGTGCATGATTATAGGTTATAATTAGTACTAAATGGAATCAGAGACACTTCTTTCAATGAGTCTCTTTCTTTAATAAATTTTCATACAATTTTTACTTACACTATCATATTTATGTTTTTTGTCGTTTACAATTGCTCGACACGAGATTAGTCAATATTTTACTATTTTTTAATTGTCACGTTAGATTATTTAATTAAAATTTTAAACTTATGTTCATTACTTTGATAAAAATTTGATATCATTATTTATTACTTATAATTTTTACTCATATGTAATTTTAATCGTATATTTTAAAATATCGTTTTATAATTAATAAAATTTTATTTTATTTAATGTTTTAATTATTCAACCCGTGTAACACACGGGTTTAGGGGCTGTTTGAAAAGGGGCTGACCCGGGCTGACCACTGACTGGCTGACTCGGTCAGCTGGTCAGGGCGTTTGCTATTGAGGACTCGGCCACTGAACCGGTCGGAAGCCGCTGACCGAGTCCCCTACACATTCTTCACTGACCGAGTCTCTTCTTCACCTCTCGATTCTTCACCTCTCGATTCTTCACCTCTCGATTCTTCACCTCTCGATCCCAACTCCCTACCGCCCTTAAAAGTGGAGACTGAAGCACCAGCGCCCTCCCTTGTCGATCCTCTTCACCGATGCCCTCCCTCCGCCGCTCCTCTTCACCGGCAATCTCCCTCCAGCGCTCTCCCTCCGTCGCGCTCCTCTTCACCGGCGCCCTCCCTCCGCTGCTCCTTTTCACCGAGAGCCTAAACACACATATCACATACGAGTTGATCAACGATGAACAAACAATTGCAGATTCAGTTACATTCAAAGAATTTGATAAAAAATGGCGATATGATATGGATTTTGAGATGGAAAAGTGACCTGTTATCGGATTTTTTGGATTCAGGCTTGGATTTAGCCCCTTTCATGGCAAAAAATGACATGACTCGTTAAGAAACAGAGTTAACTCAGTAAGTTGAGGTAGGGAGATAGATAAGAAAAAGTGAGTGGGAGGGAAGAATAATATAAGAAGAGAGGAGGGGATGGGAAATGAATGAAACTTATATGATCAGAACATGTTTATGTGAATATGAATTAGAGAGTAGAGAGGGTTTATCTTAAAGCAATCAAACTCGTCAGAACAACGAGTACGAGTAATATGATTATTTTTTTCATTCAGTAGAGTCAGTCATATACACAATCAAACAGTCAAATTTTAATCAGATGCAAACTCAGTCAAAACTTCTTGCTGTGTCAGCACTCAGTCAAATTTTACTCAATCAGCACAATCAAATAATCACAATCAAATAAGCACAATCAAATGAATAATATATGTGGGGTTGCCACTGCAGCGCAGTGGTAAATCCCATGTGGGCTAGTGATGGGCTTGACCTGGGGAACCCAGGTTCGAGTCTTGAAGCAAGCGGGTTTTACCGATTATTCACCGTCGTGCCTTCGGGCGGGTGAGTGGTCGGGTTTTCCCCGGAAATGGTGGTTGGTGGGCTAGGGGCTCCGTACGTGTGGATCATGGCCACGCTATGCGTCCTTTGGCCATTGGGGCGCCGCGTACGGAGTACCCGGCAGCTACTTGATTGATCGTTCCAAAAAAAAAAAAATGAATAATATATGTGATTCTTTTAACATAAACAGAAAGCATCACTGCTCAACCAAGCAACACAATCGCTTCGAGATTTCCGATACTCTTTCACCACACGATAGTCACACCACCACCGCCGCCGCCACCGCATCGCCGGCGAGACTCCGGTGGCTCAGATGACCCAAACAGGCCCCCGGAGAATCCAAAACTCCGGCATGGAAGACGACACTCGAGAACAACCTCAATCTTCCTCAACAGGTATGCGACTCATCGTACCTCTGCAAGGGATTGTACAAGGTAGGGGTGGGTTGATTCTAGGTTCAGTCATCCCCTGTGCGATGTTCTACTTCCTCCAATTTTACCTCAAACGACGCCGTTCGCCGCCCAACCCGCCGGAGGATCAGACCTCGAACCCTCCGTCGCCGGTGCCGTCGTCGGCGAACCTGCCGGAGCTCTCTCGGTCGGCGTCTCGGTCCAATTTGTTGCTGTCGCGTGGCTCCATCGGTAGGCCCCATGTGTCGGCTAGAGTTCATTCGATTGCGAAAGCGAACGATTCGCCTTATTACATTGGGTTGGATAAGGCTTCTGCAGATCCTTATGATCGATTGAGTAATCCTGATGGTGTTGTTCAGCTTGGATTGGCGGAGAATCGGGTATGATTTGTGTTTATGTTGGTGGTTTTGATGCTTTAATCTGCTGATTTTGGTGTGATTGTTTGTGTTTTTGGTGGTTGCAGTTGACACTTGATTTGATTGAGAATTGGATCACTGAGAAGTTAAATGATTCTATACTTGGTGGGGGAGACAGTAGAGGAGGTTTGAGTGTTAGTGGCATTGCTACCTACCAGCCATCTTATGGAATAACAGAGTTAAAAGTGGTAATTTGAAAGAATGTTTCTTTAAATTCTCATTGATTAGCTTGTGTTCTAGCAACTTTAAGAATTGGAGTAACCGTAAGTGGTGATAATCATGAGTCTAGTAATCTAATTATTACTTATTAGGCATCTCAGAAGTATTGCATTTTCTTGATTATTATGGGTACTACTGTTTCTTTTAGTGATAATGCTGAGAAATTTTGTTGGTTTTGGAGCATTCTGATGGCGTGCTTGATTTTGGGATTAACGTTTGTGTCTGTGCCTAGAAAGGTTTGGCATAAATTGGACCTAGCGTTTTTTATGCAGTCACAATCCTTGTAGCAGCAAGTACCATGTGACATGTTTTTCTTTGGGGATGATATTTTGATAATGACCTTATACTAGATTGTAAAATCATTTATATGAGGAACTATACGTAAGTGTATGTATTTAAGGCTTTGTATTGTTTACAGGTTATCATAGAAACTGTGGTAGGCTATAATTTATTGTTGTAATAACTAGAAGATCTAACAAGCGTGTACTATCTAATCATTATCTGCATATTTTGTGCTATATAGTCAAAGGCGAGCGCAGCCAAGCATAGCAATAACACCTCATGACCATGAAGCTGCACAAACGCAAATTCCAGCCAAATTTTGTAAAACCCGGAACCAACCCAAAACATTTCTAAAACCTCTAAAAATTGCCTATTTGTGTTGTGCATCTTACTTAAAAAATCCCTCACTTTCTAAGCGCCTTGCGCCTAGGCAACAGGCTCAACCTTTGTGCCTTGATCGTGCCTAGCGTCTTGGACTACCTAGATTTTGCATGATTGTGGAGTTTGCTGTCATTTATTTTTAAATTTCATATTTCATCTTATGGATGCCACTAATGTTTGGTTTTTTCTAATGATTATGATCTATGAATGCATGATAGTCAGCTGATTTGTTTTCTTTTATCCTTTTAATTGTTGTCTAGGCCATGGCTGGTTTTATGTCACAAGTAGTGGGAAAAACGGTGGCATTTGACCCATCACAACTAGTGTTAACATCTGGTGCAACCTCTGCTATTGAGATTCTTTGTTTTGCTTTGGCAGACCAAGGAAATGCGTTTCTTATACCTGCTCCATACTACCCTGGGTAATTTCATTATCCAGTGTATTCTGTAGAATCCTTTAAAGGTGGCAATTTGACCCATTTATCTATGAATGGGTCAATTCAGGTTTTGTTATACCTATAATGTGTCAAACATGCAACATTATAAGAAATCAGCAAAAAGGAAACATGTCAAATGGTCAAAAGTAAACCAAGTTGTAGTTTGGATGAATATCATAAACCATAACCAAACCTAGTAAATCCCATTCATAGCAAAGCTACTCATGGGGAATAGGGAGGGTTGGATGTAGGCAAACCTAACCTTTATTCCAGGGGATGGAGAGGCTGCATCCAGCATAGTTTTGATGAATAAAACATACTAATCCATTAGAATTCAGATAATTATTGACGTATTATGTGTTTTTGTAATTATATTGGGTCACTGTTATTTTTTATCTTTTTCAAAAAGTTAAAAATTTTGTACAAGTGGTTCGACCCATTTCATGTGATCACCTGTTTTGCCTTTTCTATGCAGGTTTGACAGGGATGTGAAATGGCGAACAGGAGTGGAATTAATACCCGTCCATTGTCGTAGCTCTGACAAGTTTACTTTAAGCATTCCTGTTCTTGAGCAAGCTTACAATCAGGCAAGAAAACGAGGCCAAAAAGTCAAAGGAATCCTATTTTCAAACCCTTCTAACCCGGTTGGGAACTTGATGAGCCGTGAAACCCTTTTTGGTCTTGTAGATTTTGCCAGAGAAAAGAACATTCACATCATATCTGATGAAATATTTGCTGGTTCAACCTTTGGTGATGAAGAATTTGTCAGTATGGCAGAAATAATCGACTCAGAAGATATGGATAAAGATCGGGTCCATATTGTATATGGACTGTCCAAAGATTTATCTCTTCCAGGCTTTCGGGTCGGGGTTATATATTCACTTAATGAAAATGTGTTGACTGTTTCTCGAAAAATGACAAGATTTTCTCCAGTTTCTGCTCCAACCCAACGGGTAGTGACTTCAATGCTTTCCGATCCAACATTTATCAAGAATTATAATGAAAGAAACAGAGAAAGACTAAGGGCTATGTATGACTTGTTTGTGGAAGGTCTTAAATCACTAGGAATTGATTGTACAAAGAGCAGTGGAGGATTGTACTGCTGGTGTGACATGAGTGGTCTCATTCGCCCTTATAATGAAAAGGGGAACTTGATTTATGGGATAAGCTTTTAAATGTAGCCAAGATTAACATAACCCCTGGTTCATCTTGCCACTGCATTGAACCTGGATGGTTCAGATGTTGTTTTACCACATTAGATGAAAACGATGTCCCTATAGTTATAGAACGAATCCGTTTAGTTGTTGAAACTTGTAAATCCCCTTCTTGAAATGATTTGAAGTCCAAGAAAACGAAATAGAAAGTGGGTGAATATTTATCGGATCGCCAGATCGCCTCATATTGAATCATGATGTTATTGGGTCAAGGGAAGAACAAAATGGAAATTACAACTGAAAATGAGCCGGGCTGCTGCCTTCTCTGATGCAGTTATGTTCATTAATCCCCAGGCTTGATGATTGCCAAGCAAGGTTAGTTATTTGAAAGATTGCTGGTTTAGTTGTGTGATGATATTATATTTTATCTCATATGTAAATAAAATCACCAATTTAAATTTAGGGAATAAAACCAATTCTTGTTTCTTTTACATGCTTGGGTTAATAGTATAAATACAACCCTCTTTTTTTCCTTTCAAAATTGGTATCTTTTTCATAAATTGTATGGGTTTGTCCGATCACAATAAGTATATTATTGGCGTAATTTCGAAATTTTCTGCGACAAAAATAGACTTCGAGCGACTCCTGACCTTATTCCTTCAAGCTCTTTCCAATTTATCAATTTGACCTGTTAAAATACAACCCAAATCGACCCATGCACAGGTAAATTGGTTGAAACTTGCAATCTTTAGTGGCAAGATGATGTGAAAAAAAAAATTATGCAGGTAAAGTTGGTGTAAAATACATGATTATCCAACTACAATTTGGTATAGAAACCACCCACTCTCTCTAACCGACCCATTACCAACAGTTAAAAGAAAACAACCAACTATCAAGGACTAGGTAATCACTACTATCAATTGAAACCAAATGAAATAAAGACCTATGTAATAAGTTGAAGGCAGGTGTGCATGGGATCATATGAGGCTGCACACAACAATGAACGATCCACTCCCTTAAGCATCCTTGTCCTCAAGGATGAAGTTGGGGTAGGCCTTTGTGATCTCCCATGTCGCATCTTTGGTTGGAGCCCCGACCCACTTGAGCTATATCATTTTTGTTAAAAAAATACAAAGTGATTTCATAAAACACACATTTTGAAAGTTACTGTATTGTGGTTAAAAACTACATATTGGTTATCGAACTTGATTTTTGTAATGAGGATTTTTTTTTTTTGTTGCATTCAAATCTTTGAACAATTGATCAAAATTCAATGTATATTGTTGTGTAAAACCTAATTATTGTATAAAATAATATGTGTAGTTAAACTCTTACAAATTAAAAAGATAAAGTAGAGTTTATTTCATGACTTATGGTTTATGAAATACATTGTATGTACTTATGTTGTTTTCTCAATCATATACTACGTAATTCGTTCAAATTATTATTATCTTTTCAATTTTTACATTCAACCACCAAAACTATGATGTACCCCCTGTCAAGCCATCTTGCTTCTTATTCACAAAATCTCAAGCTCCATAACAAAACCCTTGTTAATACAAATCTAAATCTTCATTAGATGTATGTTTGGTTTTTTTGATATGATTGTTTTTTTTCGTCATTGGTTTTCAATGGATCTTTTAATTCTAAAATACGATTTATATATTTTATTAAATATAATCATAACCTTTCACTAGCCATTTCATCTTATTATGTATGTATAAGCTAAATGGAAGATTAATTCATTTTGATTTGGTGAGTAGTTAGCATGATTTTTGATTGTACACAAAAAAAAAATTAAAAAAAAAATTAAAAATCTAGTGAACTAAAATTAAAAGTTTTTTTAAACTTTTAAACTTGAAACTTTCAATTGTAATGTTATTTTCTTCTTCCATGTAAATATTGTTTTATTTATGAAATTGTTTTACACACTTACGAGTGATATATGTTTTTTTCATCAATCATGTTGTACATAGGTACTAACATAGTTATGTTATAAACAATGGTTTAGTAAATATGTATGCAACTTGATCATCAACGGAATAAACCACATCTTCAACTCTCTTGTAGAAACTTTATCAAAGGCAAATGTAAATTAGTTTCAATATGATTTGCGTCGGTATGAAAAGCTAAATTTATCAATAGGTATGTTCCATTGTATATATGGTTGAAGAGTGAATAGATGAATGTAAATCTCATCAAGAAGAGTTTGAAGCCATGTGGGTTAACTTGCGGTTCAATAAGCTTCGTACATGCTAACCACAAGGAATGAATGACCCTCACAAGTTACAACGAGAAAGTGATGTACTGGCCACAAGTTTCTCAATGAAAAATCAACACTAGATTAGTATAATATAGACCCACAATTTATCTAAGAAATAGCTTGTAACAACCATGCAATCAACAATACCAAAATAACACATACAGACACACGTATACCTTAAAATAAAACGGTTCAAAGTCAATGAACCCCTACATAAATAACATGTGAAATAGTAGCTTTCTAAAGTCATATAAAGAAGACCTGTGATTTGGGTGTGTTATGATCAAATAACATGTCACGAAACTAAATAACGTCTCTATTCTAATAAATAACTAAATTTTGGTAATATGTCACTCTTTTAGGAGTTTTTTTCCAAAAGAGTGTAGTTCCAAAACTTATTTATCAAAATAGATGATTTGAAAATTATTTATAAAAATAGATGTTTTTAGAAACTTTTTCTTTATCACTCTTAATCTAATTGGATAGAGATAAATTTCATTTAAATTGTTTTTCCAAATATTTATAAATACTTATAAATGTTTTCTTTAATTTCTGATCAAAATTACGGTAAAATAAAAGGTTTTAAGTTGTCTATTTAAAGTTTTTAAAATATCTTATTGGGTGTTTATAATTCTTTTGTTCATTTGGGATTTCTTGGAATTATTAGAAATTTTAATAAAGCTTTATTTTATTGTTTTACTGACATAGTAAAATAATGTTTGATATATAGACCAAACCAAAAAAAGTTTCTTAATGTTTACATCCTTACGTGAAACACACCTAAGTATTGTTTTTAAAAGTTACGTAATATTTTCTTTTCTATTAAAACACATTTTAGAAAGAAGTTACAAGATACCAAATTTTTAATAAACTAGTTAAAAAACTATTTTGTTTATAAACCATTTTTTATCAATACGTATTTTAGATTATTTAATTTTTTTATAAAAAAATATGTATCTTCAAAAATAATAAAAAACATAAAATGTTCATAACTTTTTGTTTTTCTAATAAATAGTAAGGAACCCGCGCGATGCGGCGGCGGCATCGACAATATTTTACAAGCGATATTCGTTTTCTGAATACTTGTGCGGTTTTTAAAGTACAGATAAATAGAAACACACAATCTTGATTTATGTATCTGATATCTTCACTTCAGTAAGCTTGCTCCCCTTAAATCATCAACTCATGCCCCACAAGCTTATGAACCTGGTTTATGCAAAATTACACAAAATTAGGGGGAAGCAAGAAATGGATATATACATATTTATTACATTAATTATTGATATAAATCAACAAAAAAGACAACTATATCATTTAAGTAACCCAACCGGCTTATTTTTAACTACCCCAATTGGGGCCCAAACCTCATTTACCGGTGTGGCCCATCCATTTTACCACATATTACAAGTTTATGGCAGCATAGCCTACCGTAAGCCCAGCATAAAGTAAAATATAGATACACATAACTAAAGTTAGGTTGAGAGCTTAATGCTATAAATTGACGATATAATTTGTGTTTATAAATCAAACACATACAATAGATGTAGCAAATTCAACCTATTGCATATGAACAGGAATAGTCAAAACATAACTAACAAGAAAAAAGTGACAATGGATCAAAAATCAGCTAAAATGTATCTTAAAATACACCAGTTTTAGATTGCTTTAATAATAATATTTGATTAGCATTCTACTAATTTAGCTTTTCTGAACACACAAATATTTTATCTATAATAAACCAAAAAATGGACAAAAAGGGTATCGGGTAAACCGAACCAACCTATACCAAATCTAAACTGATTTAGCCATCTGATCTTATCATCTCTAACATTATACTACATCAAAAATATAGTTCCAGAAACCCTGATATATACTTTCTTTTTGCCAATAAGAACTGCACCTTGGATACATGAAGCCTGTTGGTTCGGCACCATCCAAGAATTCTTTCAGCATTTTTGGATGATATTCAAGAATCTCTCTGTAAATTAATTCACGTACATCTTCTTTTGTAATTCTTCTTCTTTCAAATTAAAATTCCATTTTAGTAACAGGTTGAGCAGAAGGTTCCCTGTCAACCTTAGCCAAATTCTTGAAATATGGATCAGATAAAGCCTAACATAGATAAGAAATAAAACTTTTTTCAAATGAAACCTTTGCTAAATAATAATAATAATAATAATAAGATTTTACCTCCTCAGCGGTTGGCCGATCCTTAGGCTCAAATGCAAGCATTCTTTCTAATAAACGAAGAGCAAGAGGATCTGCATTTGGAAACTTCTGTGAAAAAGGTATCCGTTTTTTCTTTCTCATGCTGCTTAAGTATCTTCTGGCTTTCTCATTTCTTATCTGCTTGCGTTTAGAGATAGAGTAAATATGGAGATGGAGAGTATTGCTCTTATGCGCGTGTTACCTAATAAAGCCAAATACTTTTCATTGCAGGTGTCTGCAACACTTTTTTACATAAAATAGTATTTTTGCATAAAGTATATTTTTACAGAATACAGTAACAATGCTGAACTATTTTGTGCAGATTGCTTGTTTTGTGTTTATATTTCTACACTATATGAAAAGTTATTTCATTCTATTACTTCTTTGAACATCTTCTAAATATTCAAATTTAAACTTGAAAGAGCCTTTTTTGTTTCCATATCAGTATATTTGGTTTGAAAAGTTAACAGAGGGTTAACAAACATACCTAAATTAGCAGATCTAATTTTGGGATTGCAAATAAACAAAGCCTTGTCAATAGAACTAAAAACTTGATCAACATTTTGCTTTAAAAAACAACTATCAAGAGGAAACGTATGTGCTTTTGTATCACCACTTTTATCTGCAATCAACAAACATAACATGTGATAAACATCTAAAACATGATTGTATCAAAACTACAAATCTTAAATATTAAAATTCAATCTAGAGGGAAACGTATGTGCTTTTGTTTACCAATTAACAGTAAAAATTCTACATAATTTTCACAACTATAAATTATAAAGAACACTAGATGAGTCAAAATTGATAAAACAACATTGGTATGAAATAAATGTATAGTAGGTAAAATTTTGTATTATACATCTAGCTGCATATACAATCAACCTTGGTAATTCTGGAATCTCATATCTAGAAGTCATAAGTCTGAGTAATCCTACAACATTTTCTGGTATGGCTAAAGTAAATACATAAAACGCTAGGAGAAAGAAAAGGCAAAATATGAGAAAATCACATAAACATATACTGATTATTTAACAAATAAAAAATGACCTTGTGCAAGGTTGCCTTGGACCGTTTTTTCTTTCTCTCCTTCTTTGAATAAGAGCCCATTCCCAGTTCGAATAACCAACGATGCTATTGCTCACATTGAAAAAAAATACATGACTTGCATAAAAGTAGGAAAAAGAACTTGTTACAAGTCAGATGCATATTTATATATTATGACACAACATAAAAACATTTTAAAACATCATCAAGAACTTCATAATCAATAAAACTAAAGCAAGCTGCTAAACTAAAATCCATGACTTGCTTAAAATAACAACATTAACAAACTATTTTGAAAAGAAAGGTGGTAGTGTGAACCTTCTAAAAGGGTGATAAACCATCATTATTAAGAGCTGATACAAGCAAATAAGGTCATCAGATGCCAATAAATCATCAATCTGAATGTGTATATGTATGAATGTGTATGTGTATGAATCAGTTTCAAAAGGCAAACCATTACCTTATGGATCTTACCACAAACAGTTGAAGGTGTCAATCTTGGCTTCTTTGTAACTGAAATCCAGTGATTAAGTGACAAAATAGTGTTCAAAATCAAAACACGATGTCACTTACCATTGACGAAGGTAACAACAACGCCAACAATGCCCTGCATACGAACCAAGAGCTTGGAATCTTCATCAATCTGGTGAAATCGTGGTATAATGGTGTGAATCAACCTTTACATTCTTGAATCGCTAGAGAGAGAAAGGAGAGGATAAGGTATTTGAAATGTGAAGAATCTAGAAACCTAATCTGATGTGTATCCTGGGTTTTTATTTTGTTGGCATGTAGGTTTGTACATGATGCATCACAAGTTGCACCACTTAAAAGTTAATGAGTTTTGTGCATTAAATCATTGTACATAAAGCTTTCAATTGTTGCACCTCTTAATTTTAAGAGTTTTAGGTGAAATGACTCTTTTACCCTCCTCAAATGCTTATTAATATAGTATAGATATTAGATAAAAAGTTTAGTTGGATTTTTTAGATATTATAAAAAAGTAAAAATCCCTATAATTTATTACCAAGTGTCCTTTCTAAGGCGGCTAGTTTTTTCTACACGTCTTATTTGAAACCATCCGTTAAAGTATGTTTAGAAATCAGTCGTTATCGCGATTTACTTTTAAAATCATTCATTGTTTTTTCTAAACATAATTTCTAAAACCTTCAGGTCTTTTCTAAAACTTGTTTTTCTAAACATCTTTTAAAAATGAATGGTATTAAAAACGTAACCGATTATAGAGAGGAAGTTAAAGAAAAACAAACGGTGTAAAAAACTATGTTTTAGAAAATCAAATGGTTTAAATAAAAAGTTAAAAAAACTAAACGGTTTGAAAATGAAGTTTAATGAAAAAAAAAGATACTAGAAAATGCTATAAAAGAAGTTCAGAAAGATATTTTCTAATTTTTTAATATAATTTGAAAAAAAAAATAATAACAAGCATTTCTAACAAAAAAAATACAAACACACTTTTTTAAAACATTTTATATAATATTACGATTAACGTATATGTATTTATGTATATATAGTTTATTTAATTCTTGTAGAAAAATTATTTAAATAGTACATTTGTTTCTAAAGAAAAATTAAGAGACAGTTGCTTATAAATTTAAGGAGTTACACAACTTTTAAATAATCTCGCAATCCTAACAACATTTTTTCTAATCTGATTAGAAATATATATTAACATTTTGTAAATAATATCTTTATAAATATATTTCTCTTTAATCCAATAGAATGAAGAGTGAGAAAAGAAAGATTAATTAAAAACACCTACTTTGATAAATATTTTCTAAATCATCTATTTTGGTAAATAAGTTTTGTACTCTTTTAAACATGTTTTGTCACATGTCATATTTTAACTAGCTATACAATTTAAAAAACCTTTTTAAAAAAATCAAAACAATTAATTATCACATCTCTTTCTATCTCTCTATCTCTCATTTTAAGAGTTAAGATTTTTTTAATCAAGATTTAAAAAATTGTACTTTTTTGATAAATTAAATACGAGATCTTTGATTAATATGCACTTGATAAAAAAATAAACTTTTATCTAAGCAGTTATTCAAAAGATGAAAATTTATCTATAAAACAAATAACCAAAAATTATAGTTTTTAAACAACGAGGTTTTTATAAATAATGACACTATTTCAACACAGTTTTCTATAGCGCAATGTTTAAGAAAGCATTATATTTTAAAAGAATGTTTCAAAAAATAACTAAAATATATTTATTAAAGTGTTTAGATATACGCAATATCAATCATATTTTATCTTAAAGAACGTTTTATAGCTCCTAATTGTTTATTAATATATATTTATTATTATTTTATTCAAAACGTGTAATATGCGGGGTCCGGCTAGTGATAAACAAATATCTAATTACTAGTTTTATTAAACCAACTTATTACATGGGTATAATAAATAAAATATTAAATAAAATTAAATTTATTAATTATAAAATAATATTTAAGATAAGATACCATTGAAATTATGTGTGAGTAAGTACTAAGTACTATAACTAATAAAATAATAACATTAACTTTTTAAACTTTTTTATTGTTTTCAAAAAAAATTAAACATCTTGTTTCCAAACAAACCGCTTTAGAAAATATATCAAATTTAAAAATTTTCTTATTATAACTCCCAATTTTAATAAGTTTTTGTTTATAATTTACTTTTTAAGGAAATCAAATTTAAAATATTTTGTATCATTAAAAGTTTGTTGTTTAAAAAAATATTATTTTATAAAAATTTATTTCTTTAGAAATAACACTAGCAAAAAGATTTATTTATTAATTTACTAAAAAGACAATTTGTAATCTAATAAACTAGTTATTTAACTCGCCGCACGTTGCTGCGGCGGCGAACGTACGTGTCATGATCAAGTATATATCGACTCAACTTGTTTCCAAACTAAATTTACGTAAAACATGGAGTAACACGAATTTGTACCATCAAATGAAAACATATTTTATTTAAATCGACTATATTTCAGACACAATTTATGTTAAAACGTATAACAACTCAAAATGTACATCAAAATAAGCAAGTGCGGGAAAGACATAGACGACATGATAAAACATAGATTACATTCGCTTTAACACATTTCCTAGCAAAATTTATATCAAAACATAAAGTAACTCGAACTTATACCAACGAAATAAAATTATAATATTTGACACAACTCGTTACAAACAAAATTTACACATAAAAATAAGCACGTAATATTATATAATAAAGTTTTTTAAGATAGATATAATTTGAACTACTACTACTATTATATGAAAAAATAAAATATAAAAACTAAATATGAGTTAATTAAGAAAGCATGCAGAGTATAATGTATATAATAAAGTTTTTTTAAGATAGATATAATTTGAACTACTATTACTATCATATGAAAAACTAAAATATAAAAACTAAAATATGAGTTAATTAAGAAAGCATGCAAAGTATAGTGAATGTTAACTCGAACCCGACTCTTATGAATAGTGAAAGAGCTCACAAACCAGCAAGCTAGATGACCTTACATGTTTCAATTTTGCTATATATAATATATAATATAAAAAAATAAAAATAAAAATATCCACACCACATATATATAATATATAATATACAAAAAAATTAAAAAGTCAAAAAAATCAAAAAAGTCCACCGACAATTTGGATTAATATGAATAGAAATGTATTAAATAATATAAATAATAATTAATATGTTGATTTAATAGAAGAGAAAAATATGAAAATTTTATGGAGAAAGAATGCAATGCTAGCACGCGTCCTCCTTATTATCTTTTCTATTATCTTTTTATTATAATAAAAAGATATGTAAGCATAATTAATATCAAATTTTACCGGATTATTAACGACTTGTTTTTAAGGGTGAAGGTTTGTTTTTCTTCAATAGAATCATCCCAGAATAGGAATTAGATAGTTTAAGATGTTCTAATAATGCTGGGAATCTTTTAAGTTTTCATAATGTCATACTTTTGATGTTATTTTTTAGGTATCTTTATCAATAAATGAAGTGCATCAAATGCTCGAAGCCATTTTAAGGCAATAAAATTAGAGGGAAAAACGGATTAATCGCTCATCTTCAACTTAGAAACATGATTCATCCCTAACTTTTAAACACATCGACAAGAAGTATCACCAAAAAACGTCCAACCTTCAAAATATTTAGGGTGGAGGAATGAACCCAAATAAACCTAAATTATAAACCAATCAAAAATTATCACGTCACTTAAACCTAAAACTAAGAAAAAAAGAGGCGGTGGAGCCCAATGAACCCACACACACACTCTTAGCTTCAACCCAAACACGCTCTTAGCTTCAACCCAAACACGCTCTTAGCTTCAACCCAAACACGCTCTTAGCTTCAACCCAAACACGCTCTTAGCTTCAACACAAACACGCTCTTAGCTTCAACCCAAACACGCTCTTAGCTTCAACCCAAACACGCTCTTAGCTGAATACATGCACATTCTCTCAACTTGAATAGGTTTATGAACTCAAAATCACTACATAAAGCCGCTACCAGAATGAGTGATGGTGGTGTTCTCGTGAACCCATATTAATTAACCCGAACATGAACCTTAGCTCGACCCCTCCACCTTAAAAAATGTTGAAAAATAAATTCAATAGGCTTTAATGATTGTAACGCATAAAAAGTTGGTTTAACTAAGCTTTCCAAGTTACCAAATTCAAATAAATGTTAAAAACTAATTATTCATGATTTACTAATACTAAAACATAATGTTGTAAACGAACCAAACGAATATGAACGGGGCCTTGTTCGTGATCGTTCTTTAAGACAATAACCTGTTCATGAACTGTTCACGAACGCACTGAACGAGATTTCTTGTTCGTGTTCGTTCATTAAGGAATTGAATCTATTCACGAACATAAACGAACGCAAACGAAGTCAGATGAACACACGTAAATATTCTTAAACGTTAATGAACACAAACAAAATTTCCTAAAACAAAAAATACAAACTATTATATATTGATTTTATAACTAAAATCACAAACATTATGTAATATCCGGTAAATATAAATAAGTAATTAACATAATTATCTAAACTTAAATGATCGAACACAAACGAACATTAACAAACACATTATCGAATGTTCATGAACATAAATGAACGAACGCGACCTATGTTTGTGTTCACTCGTTTAACTAAACGAACAGAATTTTCTTGCTCGTGTTCGGTCATTTATTAAATGAGCGAACATAAACGAAACTTCCCACCGAACAATTCATAAACTGTTCTCTGAACGTTCAGTTCGTTTATGGCAGTAATAACGTCGGCCCATTTTCTTTCATATAATATTGGGCTACGTTTAAGGCCCTTTACTTTTTGAAATTCAAATCTTCTCAGGGTCTAATAGGTTTCTTTTATATATATACATCTCTACAACGGTCGGATTCTTAAAAACGGTACTCCAATTCCCCCAATCTCTCTCTCTATAGTTTTCTTCTCAAATTTGTCATTTCTAATTTGATATTCTAAGCAGATTTTGTGCATCAAATCGTGATATTTGATCTCACTAATCTGTTGATCCATCAAAGGCCTCAATTGTTCAGGTTTGAATTCTTTAGATCTGGATTCGTCAGCGAATTTTCGTGTTTGTTATGTGTTTTACGAGTTGATTGTTCGATTTAAAGTAGAATGTTGCAGTAAGATGTCATCAATACATACCGATTCTGTTTTAAATTGATTATGTGTTTTGGTAGTCGCTTGATCAGTAAGCGATGAGGTTTTTCTGATTTATGTGCGTTTTTGTGAGGTTCTGATTAGGTTTACCGCTAACTAGATCTGTTCATGGAGGAATTTGATCATATGAAATTTAGCTGTTTTAACGAATTTGAAGTTACACATGCATTTTCAACTTTTAGGTCAAATGAAATCGATTGATTTCAGTACAATTGATGTGAATCAAATGCTTCTGAGAGAACTCGTATGATTTGAACTTGAATGCACTAACTTGACCTAGAAGGGTAAAGTATCGCTATTCAAGTTTTTTTCGAAGTATTTCTATCAGGGGTGTTTGGATATGTGGTTAAACTGATAATTGATACTTGCAGTCGCATTAATTAATGTAGAGTATTTGTCAGTAACTTATATGATCATGATTTCTAAATGTTTATAGAATAATCAAAGGTTCAAAGTGCAAATTTTTTATCCAAAATACATCAAAAGATGAAATCTCTCACCTATTTTATGGAAGACCCGTATATGACACTCCCAATTTTTGAAATTGTTCTTGCCACATAAAAATATAATTCTTGAGTATATATACACTCCCTTTTGCTTACTGTGGTGTTTTTACTTATAATTTTTTGAATATTTTGACAATTTTCACACCTCAAAAATGTGAATTACATATGACATGTGATATTTCTATTGCATTAGAGGTGATGTTTCTATTAAATTGACTGGTTCAATTTTCAGGTAAAGCTGCTCTCAGAATGTCTACTACCTCTAAAGATCCACTTTCACAATTGGAAACAACGTGTGGATCACTTCTATATGAACTTAAGGTACCCATTAATCCTTGTAGTTTAAAACTTCGGAGAATATTATGTTATTTCTCATTTGGTGTGCTTGCTTGTTTCTTTTTGCATATAAATTTGGGGAAAACAGATTATTTGGGATGAAGTTGGTGAGACCGACATTGAAAGAGATAAGATGTTGCTAGAGCTAGAACGTGAATGTCTTGAAGTGTACAGAAGGAAAGTAGATTTGGCAAATAAGTGTAGAGCTCAACTTAGACAAGCAATAGCTGATTCTGAAGCAGAATTAGCAGCCATTTGTTCTGCTATGGGGGAAAGACCTGTCCACATTAGACAGGTAAGTGGTTATGTCACGAGATGATGTTTTGAGATTTCAATCCTCATCTGTATTTTGCGTACAAGTTTATTTGATTTGTTGAATTTACTACTGTCAAAGTTGCAACTTATAATAGACTTTTAAAATACTTTGTTCCGTGAAAATTGCGAAGTTTGATGTACTTGGAAATCGTGTGACTGTTTTTCATACATTTAAAATATCATTTAAAATTGACAAAATAAATGACTCTTGAGTAACCATAATAACGGGTAAAAAATACTTTTGAAAAAGGATTTTAGGAAATTGTTTGACTATTTGTGTGATGATTGTAATGGAATAAAAAAACACTTTTAAAATCAGATTATCAAAACTTTTTGGCTACTTTGGAAATAGCTAAAAGACTTATAGAATAAGGAAGTGTGTGTCCAAGATAATGGGCAGACAAGTACTTCTGGAAAAAGATTCTTGAGATATTTGTTGGACTATTTGTCAAATATCTTAAGTACTCTTAATAAGGAAAAGAATACTTTTAAGATTAGGAATTTGAAGGAAGAGGAATGTTAGAATTGGCAATGCTGACACGTCTTCTTGCAACTGGCTTATATATTTATTACTTTTCAGTCTGATCAAACTCCTGGAAGCTTAAAGGCAGAACTGAGAGCCATTCTTCCAGAACTGGAAGAGATGAGAAAGAGAAAATCCGATAGAAGAAATCAATTTCTTGAAGTTTTAGAACAAATAGAGAAAATACAAAAAGAAATTTACACAACTTCTTCAAACATAATCTTGGATGAAACTGATCTTTCTTTAAGAAAGCTTGAAGAGCTTCATTCAAAACTGCAAACACTCCAAAAGGAAAAGGTAAATCTCATTTATTATCATACACATGTACTAAAACCATAAGATTTAATGCTAATAATCTTGTAAATGTTTCTCAACAAGCAGAGTGACCGTTTGAAGCAAGTTTTGGAGCACTTGAATTCCTTAAATTCACTCTGTTTGGTGCTAGGGATGGATTTTAAGCAAACAATTCATGAAGTTCATCCTAGCTTATCTGAAACAGAAGCAACAAAAAGTATCAGTAATGATACAATTTCAAGGCTTACAACAGCCATCGAAAGATTATTGGAGGTTAAAATACAAAGAATGCAAAGAGTAAGTTGAAAGCTGGAAATTTCAGCCGATTTATAATCTCAAACATGTCAAATCGGTCAAACTGAAAGTTGTCCAAATCCAAATTCTATCTTCAATTAGAGCCCCCTATATCATTTTGTTCAATGATTTGGATCATTTTATCATTAGCAATATCGTTTTAATTAACAAATCTCAGACTTTTTAACTCATAGTCAGAAATGACACATTTCAGCAAAAACCCATTTGAACCACTGACGCACTACCAGACCCATATGACCCGCCCGTCTTGCCACCACCACTATGTTTAAAACTTCTGACCTGATTGTGTAAAAATTTATGCTAGATCCAAGATCTTGCAACATCTTTGATAGAGCTGTGGAATTTAATGGATACACCCATTGAAGAACAACAAATGTTTCAAAGTGTTACATGTAAAATAGCTGCTTCAGAGCAGGAAATAATCGAGCCCAATATGCTATCTTTGGATTTCATAAACTATGTAAGTTTTAGTTTTTCCTTTTATTTGTCATTGTTTAGAACATCATTAATTTGTAGAAATTTAACATGTGCATTACATTAAAGGTTGAGGCAGAAGTGTCCAGGCTAGAAAATTTGAAGTTAAGCAAAATGAAAGAACTTGTTTTCAAGAAAAGATCAGAACTGGAAGACATTTGCAGAAAGGCACATATTCTTCCAGAGCCTGATACCTCACTAGAAGTTGCTATTGAAGCTATTGAATCCGGTATATGTATATGTGATAAAAATTTTAATATGATCTCTTGAAGCCAATGATTATGAAATATTGACTGATATGTGTTCTTTTATCATACTTCTAAATGAAGGAGCTGTTGATGCTTGTAGTCTCCTTGAACAAATAGAGATTATAATAGGGAAAGTGAAAGAGGAAGCATTTAGTAGAAAAGAAATATTGGAAAAAGTGGAGAAATGGAGGGGTGCCTGTGAAGAAGAATGCTGGCTAGAGGAGTATAACAGGGTTGGTTTTGTGCTTTCTGTAATACAATTGACAATTTAGACCTATTTACATATAAAAAGACCAGCTTAAAATAGATCGGTTCAACACGGCTCGGACTGCATAGAAATACCAGTTTGTCTTGAACCATTTATATATAACTAGTTGTACCCAATCAGCCTGGGCTGCCCATTTTGCCACCACTATTTTCAATTCTGATGACCCCCCTTTCCTATAAGGGGTCAATTTAAGTTATGTTTTATCTCTAGCATGAAAAGTGTCAACCTAACCAGAGCAGTACAAAATATACAAGTTTTTGATTTGACACAGTTTAAACTTAAACCAGTTTCTTATTTGCTTCTGGGAACCCGCTCTTTGTAGGATGCTAACAGATATAATGCTGGAAGAGGTGCCCATCTTACTTTGAAGCGTGCAGAGAAAGCCCGTGCATTGGTAAATAAAATTCCAGGTAAATCCCACATATACCCTTTGATCAGTGAAATTATAATGGTTTAAAACGAGCCCTTAAGTCTAATATTTATCACAACTGAAGGCATGCATAGCTTAATTATAGTTATTCATCCAGTATATAAATATCCTCATGCATGATTTTTTGAAACAGGAATAGTGGAAGCTTTAGTTGTGAAAACGGTAGCATGGGAGAATGAAAGAGGTGTTGAATTTACTTATGATGGGGTAATAGCTTGTTTCTACTTGATTTACAACTGGCTTTTCATAGAGGTGACAATTTGGGTGGGTTGGAAAACGGGTCAAAAACATACACTGCGTTGTAGTGGTCAAAAAGGGTTGGGTGGGGATGACCTGAAATACCGTCTAAAGTTCTAAGTATTTCAAATATGATTACCGAATTTATATTAATTGAATAGCGTAAGGCTTTAAATAAAACATATCAAGAGTTGAGCCGTTTATTCGGCTTCTATTTTACTGAATCGACGGTTTATTGAAATCTAATATGTCACATCCAGGTTCGGCTTCTTTCAATGCTCGAGGACTATAAGATCCTAAGACAACAAAAGGAGGAAGAGCGAAAAAGGAAAAGGGTATATATACACACACTATGGTACAATGGCTTTTTATAGAGCAAACGTGTAATTTAAAAATCAATTTTCTTGGTATATTAGGACCAGAAGAAACTTGAGGGACAGTTGATAGCTGAACAGGAAGCACTTTTTGGGTCAAAACCAAGCCCAATAAAGCAACAAAGTGCTAAAAAAGGGGCTAGATTGTCAATGGGTGGTTCAAGCAACAGAAGATTATCAATGGGTGGGGCAGCAGCCCATGCAACTCCGAAACCAGATATTCATAACATAAGAGGAGCTCCTGCTACTCCTAGTACCCGTCATGCTAAAAAGATCGGACGTCAGTTAAGCAAAAAAGATGATGGATTCGGATCGCCTTTCACTGGTATATTCTTGAAACTGCAACTTCATTTAGGAACACTTTTTTTCATAATTTCAAACTTTCACTGGTATATCAAAACCAGTTAATACTGTACCCGTTACAGTGACCCAAATTAATTCCCCCTAGTTACCGTAGTTTTTTTGAGTAATTTGAATAATGTGATTTGTGTTAAAAACTTAAAACTACAGTTTGATTTACTTATGACCCGTTTTATTAAAGAAAAAAAATCATTTTTACCGGTTTCTGTTCTTAGAAAATTGTACAACCCTTAAAATTTTATAAATACAATGATTAAGGTCATTTTATGTGTAAAACTACTATATGATTAAATTTTAACTTGTTATATTAAATTTTAATTTGATATTATCTAGTTTATAATTTATCTATCAGGAGAAGATAACTATGATTATGGTTTATCTAGTAGGAGAAGATAACCATGATTTGAATACTAATTAGATAAGGTAGCTAGATTATATAAACTCATGTTTGGGTAATTTGTAACCAAGTTTTTGAAGTTATATTTTCTTCAAGCTTTTTTATTCTTCATTTTGTTTGACCTAAGAAAACATAACCCGAATCGACCCGTTTGAAGATATACTCATTTTTTGTATTTGATAACAGGAAGGAAAGCTTTAGAGTCAAGGAAGCCATTTACACCTATTCCTTCAAAAGATGCATCAAAGGTTAAAGCAACAGAAGTTGACATAAAACATGAAATGCTACATAAAACATTTCAAAACAACACGACCCCGTTTATGACTCCTCCGAAACCTACTACAACTGTCTCAGAGGAAGAAAACCGAATTCCCCCAAAGAACATAATGCCAATACTGCCCTTCACACCTTCTGCTCCAATGCAAACAGCAATGACACCTGCAATCAAAGGATTGATTCCTGAAGTAGAGGAGGTTATTGAGTACTCTTTTGAGGAAAGAAGAGCTGGTTTTGTGCTTCCTAGATCACATGTGAAAACAATGATGTGAAGTTGATGGTTGGTTATATCTTTTTTAGTGCTTTTGTTGATGGTCAATTGCATTTGGCTGGTAAGATAATGCAATAATATGGCTTTGTTTGCTGTTTAATATGATCTCTTTTTTCAGGGTTACTGATTAAATTATGTGTCTATTGTAAAAAAGAATATGTTTATACTTGGTGAAAACATTGTTTTTAAAGGACCAGATTGGACGGTCGGAACAAAAACCAGTCATAAAAACTAGTTTAATTATGTCTGTTTGTATCGTTTTCATTTGAATCAACCGGTCACCAGTTATAGGATTTTATATTTTTCCTTTAAAATTCTCACTTTTTGATCGATTTAGTCCTTTAGCATCCGTGTTATGTTTAATATTTTTTAAAGTTGGTTCATCATATTATTAAAGCAAAGAACCCTTCAACTAACATGTGTACCATGTGCCTCTTTAATTGTATATTATTTTGCTAGAGGATAATTCCACCAATCTAATTGGTCAGTTGACCTGTAAGAAGACCGATCCCTGTCTAGTTTGGTTTAAACGAATATAAGTGACGATTGACGGTTCTTAACGAACGAAGAATGGTTATATGTTCAATGGGATAAGATACTTGATAACACATTTTGTTTGAAAATAGTATTCATATAGCAAACAACTTCTAGAATAAAAAACAAATACAAAGATATTGTGAAACAAATACAATCTAAACAATAAACAACATACCAAATACAAGATCATAGAACACCACAGTGATGATCTAAACATTAAGATCTAAAACACTCATAGACTAGATTCTATCACCACTATACTAGATGAAGACAACTGTAACATCCCAACCCGATTAGGGTTGACGTGTCACAATCATAGTAATCATACCATAAGATATAATTCCATAATTGAAACGTTAGGAGTACGTCATCAAAACACGTTTGAGAGCCATAGGGTAAAGTATTCGTTACATATTATTTAATGAGCCAAAACTAGATAACTAACATATGCTATAAAAATGAACCATCTTTCACTGTTCAAAAGTCCTAGAGTTTAATTATCTCTCTTCACACCCCGTTTGAAGTAACCTGTAAACCTGTTGAAACAAATATTTACGGAATGAGCCAAATGCTTATTACGGATAAAAGCACGAGTAACAATAATAATAACTGCAATAACATCGATAGGTAAAGTAACATAAAATGATACGATGCAAAGTAAGACAAGTCAATAAATGTGGATGCACCCATTGAGCCGAATAACTTATATCAAAACAAACATGCACATAAAGTTGCAGACCCTATGTACCGAACGTGAAATGGAGTGTGGGCATACACAACAACCATCCACCATAATCATATGCATATATCCTAGGATCAGTCCATACGCCTCCTCAACATAATGTGGCCAATGTACCTCGCAAGTACGGAAGGAAATGTCATGATCACTGCTCACCGTCACGGTTAGTGTCATGTCATCGATGCCACAATGACATGCTTGTGGTCATCCCCACAAGTAGGGATATGATTGGGTAACGGAATACAACAAACTAAAATAATACTGCATTGGTATATCTCAAATATGTTTTCTCGAATTATCAACGAATACGTAATCATATCATAACATAGGAACATGTGATAATTAGTTCAATTCAATAAATTCTAATCGCATGCAAAATGATACTAAATCCAAAGTAGCATGGCAAAAATAATACAGAATCATGATATCAATAAACGTGCGACCAATAGAAACGGATTGAAATGTCAAAGACGTTCAGGAATTTCAAAAGACTATGAAAGTCAAAGGGGTTTCATTAATCAAATCGAATACCATAACAATAAAAGGTGGGGTAAGAATCCGTACCTTAACTGATGTTTTACAATGACGTTAGACTCGTTTCTTTACGGGGTAAGTTGTGGTAGCCTACAAATAATTCATATAATCATATTCTATAAGATTTATAATTCTAACTGTAAGGCCCGTTCCCGGGCACCTCAGAGTTGGACAATCATCGCATCATTACATTTAAACATTTCATAATTCATAAAAAATATGTAGCAGAAATTCATTTAACAAAAGCCATTCATTATCAGTATAACTATTGTTGTTAAGCAATACAACGTTTTCATCAGTTACAAAAGAATTGTTTAATTGCATTACAAAACAACTATAGTATCAAAATACAAATGAATGTCAGTCTGATCCGCCGAGTAGCTTCCCCCTCGTGCCCTCCTCAACAATTTACCTGCCAACTGAAAATGCATAAGAGTCAGTGTTGCTGAGTGAGTTCTAGTTTTATATGTATCAAAATACCTTGTGTGTTTTACATACAAAATATACTTTTCTATTACATACTTTTACTTTTGTATACGAACACACATCATACGTACATTCAAACAATATTCATTATTTATTTCGTTCTTTCATACTTTCATTATTATCTTTCATCAGCGTATTCATACTTTCATTCCATTCTTTTTATTAGCATTCACTTTATATACATACTTTCATTTCGTGCTTTTCAATAATATTTTCTTTCGTATACATTCTTTCGTTTCATACCTTTCACTATCTATTACTTTCACTCTCATACTTTTGTATCGTACTTTACATCATTCTTTTATTTTCTTACTTTCTTTTCGTACGTTACGTCATTCTTTTACTTTCATACGGATCGATGAACAGTACCCCGAAATTGTGTACGAAGCTGGTGTTGGGCCTGTGGTAATTAAATCACGAACATTGTGCACGAAGCTGACCCAGTCACTTAGGGCAAGTCATCTCCCCCTTTCATCTGGACCAATTAGCAATACCCCGAACATTGTGCACGAAGCTGATGCTGAGCCTGTGGTAATTAAATCACGAACATTGTGCACGAAGCTGACCCAGTCACCTAGGGCATACCACCAAGGTCCTGTCAATCTCAATGATTGACCCTGTATGCATCCTTCGGGTTATTAAAACCGCACACAGTTGAGCTAACGAAAGCATGGTCGTGCACCTCCTTCTATTTTCTTGTAAGCCATTCTTTCTTTCATTACGTTTCACTTTTCATCTTTGTTATCTTCCACTTCGTTACGTTATACTTTACGTTCTTTCATACATTCGTCATACTATGTAAAGTAATAACATAATATTTAGCGTATTTTATAATATAATATAATTACATTTGAATACTATTAAAAGATAACACATTATGCACTTATGTATATCATACATCCACCATACATACCATACCCATGGACCATTACTTAATCATACTTAAAATAGGTGAACATAATACATAGGTCAAACTAGGGTCAAACCCTACAATTTTGGTTTTCCCAAAAATTCAGAATGTTTTTCTAAGTGATCTAGGCGCATGAGCACTATGTAGGCGCATGAGCACTATGTAAGCGCATGGGCACTATGCGGGCGCATGGACTTTTCAGGCACATGGGAACACTTAGGCGCATGGAAAAAGTTCTAAGCGCATAGGCACTATTGGAGCGCATGGCCAACACTTATTCATTCTAGGCAATTCTAGGCGCATGAGCACTATGCAGGCGCATGAGTGCTTAGGCGCATGGACAATCTAGGCGCATGGAACATTTAGTCAATTTCAGCCTAATTGTAGGCGCATGAATACTATTCAAGCGCATGGGGTTTTGGCGCTTGGGGGACACTTAGGTAATTCAGACCGTTAGGCGCATGGGCCTATTTCAGGCGCATAGGCAGCCAACACATACTATCAATCATCATAATCAGTCCCAATCATCAATTCAACATGTTCTAGGCTTATTTATTACATTCTAAGCATCGTAACAAGAACATGGCATCATCATAATCATAAATCACTCAAATCATACCCTACCCGCATACATACATGCACATTCATACGGGTATAAAACTCACTTCAATAAAAACGGTTACACATGCATTTCCAGCCCCAAAATCATATAAAATCTGTAAAAAAGGGGGTTCTAGAACTCACCTTATGCAACTTTGAGTATGATATCTTCAAACCCATTTGCTATAAGCTCAAACACCTAGAGACCCACCAAAAACCCACACACAAACGTACAAACACATACATAAGCATAAACCCGAACTGAAATCAGTCAAGAACACCTTAAAACATCAAATTTTTACCTTGAATTCGACTTCGTTGTTCTTCTTCTTCAAAACCGAAAACTCAGCTTCTCTCTCTACAATCTGAATGCAGAAAGGTGAAAAGTAACATGGTATGGGCGGCCATGTTGCTTTTGTACAAAAATTATATTATATTTTGTACTTTGCATAATTTTAACCCATGTACTTGGGTTAAATTTGCATTTCCTCCTTTTATTCTTCTTTTTACAACTTTTAAATATCTGGGGTGTTACAAGTCCACCCCTCTTATAAAGGTTTCGTCCCCGAAACCTGTTATTCCTCGAACAGATGTGGTAATGCTGTCTCATCTCTTCCTCAGTCCCCACGTAGACTCGGATCCCTTTCTATGTTTCCACTGTACACGCACCAGGGAACCACCTTATTCCTTAACCTTTCTCTTTACGATCAATGATCGCCACTAGTTGCTCCACATAATTGAGTCGTTCATTTTACTTCGATATCTTCCAGTGGTAAAACCATATCCTCGTCTGTGAAACACTTCCAAAAATGAGATACATGGAATGTCGGGTGAATTCCACTTAACTCATCGTAGTTATAACCTATAGGCCACCTCTCCTACTCGAGCAATGATTCGGAAAGGCCCTATGTACCTCGGCTCAGCTTGCCCCGCTTTCTAAACCGTATGATCCCCTTCCAAGGTGAGACTTTCAACTTAACCCTATCACCCACCTGGAACTCATCGGTCTACGTCTTTTATCAGCATACGACTTCTGTCTATCCTTAGCTACCTTCATAAAGGCTTGATCTTTTCTAGTTTCTCAGTCGTAGACTCGATCACCTTAATACTTCCCAACTCATTCTGACCAATGTCACCCCAACAAACTGATGTTCTACATCTCCTACCGTATAGCATCTCATAAGGTGGCATACCAATGCGGGCATGATAACTATTGTTATATGAGAACTCAGCTAGCGGTAAGTGGTCATCCCAACTTCCTCTAAAATTAATGACCACATCCAAAGCATATCTTCAAGTGTCTGTATGGTTTCTCTTTGACTGACCATCTGTTTGAGGTTGATAAGCCGTGCTGATATATAGTCTCGTCCCCATCACATCGTGGAATCTCTTCCAAAACTTAGATGTAAACTAGTGTCACGATCAGATACAATAGACACCGGCACGCCATGACGAGCTACAATCTCCTTGATGAATAAATCCGCTAATCGCTCGGAGAAATACGTCTCTAGGATCGGTAGGAAGTGAGCACTCTTCGTCAAACGATAAACTGTCACCCATATGACATCATACCCTCTCGGGGTACGCGGTAAGTTCATAATAAAGTCCATAGTGATATGCTCCCACTTCCACTCGGGTATATCCAAGGTTGGATTTTCCCGTACAGCCTCTGATGATCCGCCTTCACTTGCAAACAAGTAAGGCACTTACTCATGTATTTCGATACATCACGCTTCATTCCCGGTCACCAATAATCCTTCTTCATATCATGGTACATTTTGGTAGCACCGGGATAATGGAGTATCGAGTCTTATAAGCCTGATCCATGATCTTTCCACGTAGATCCCCATAACGAGGAATCCACATCCATCCAGATCGGGTTCTAACACTGAGAGCGTTCTCACTCAATCCGCGACTAGACCTTTCATCCTTTTCAGAGTTAAGACGATCTTCTTTCAAAGCCTCATCTTGAAACTCCTTGACCTGCGTCATTACGTCAGAGGTCATAATCACTGATATGCCTTCACCCGAATTGCCTCAGGTCTTTCCTTTTGGCTAAGGCGTCCGCCACCCACGTGGCCTTGCCCGATGGTAGTGGATCTCGTAATCATAATCCTTTATGAGCTCCAACCACCGCCTCTACCTCATGTTTAAATCTTTCTGCTCGAAGAAGTACTTCAAACTCTTGTGGTTAGTGAAGATTGTGCACTTCGTCCATATAGTAGTGCCGCCAAATCTTCAAGGCAAAGACCACAGCTGCTAGCTCCAAGTCATGAGTAGGATAATTAACCTCATGAACTTTCAACTGTTAGGATACATAGGCTATTACCCTTCCACGTTGCATCAACACGCAACCTAGCCCAGAATAAGAAGCATCCGAATATATGACTAAGTCTTCACTCCCTTTGGGTAATGTCAAGACAGGAGCTTATGTCAATCTAGTCTTCAATTCCTCAAAAGCACACATACTTCACATACTTCACATATTTGTGAGTCAACTTAGTCAAAGGTGAGGCTATATTGGAAAAGTACTGGATGAATCTCCTGTAATGACCCGCCAAACCCAAGAAACTACGGATCTCGTATGGCGTCTTCGGAGACTTCCATTGCATCACCGCCTCAACCTTCACCGGGTCCACCATAATTCCATCAGCATTCACCACGTGACCCATAAGTTGAAATTCACGTAACCAGAAAGCACACTTAGAGAATTTGGCATACAACTTCTCTCTTTTAAGTGTCTCTAACACCTCCTGAATGTGACATGCATGTTCTTCCTCGCTTTTAGAATAAATCAAGATATCATCAATAAACTAGATCACTGATTTATCTAACATGGGCTGACACACTCGATTCCTCAAATCCATAAAGGCAGCCGGCACGTTAGTTAAACGAAGGACATAACAAGAAACTCGTAATGTTCATAACGCTGCGAAAAGATGTCTAGGGATATCCCGCTCCTTCACCTTCAGTTGATGTAGCTAGATCGAAGATCTATCCTCGAGAACTAACTGGCACCTTGAGCTGATCGAACAGTCATCAATCCTCGTAACGGGATACCGATTCTTCACCGTCCGCTTATTCAGCTCTCGGTAGTTGATGCACATCCCGCATACTACCGTCCTCTCTTCACAAACAACAACGAGCACCCCAAGGAGAGATGCTCGGTTTAATGAAACCCTATCAAGCAACTCTTATAGTTGCTCCATCAATTCTTTCATCTCTGAGGGAGCAAAAAGATACGGCGCCTTAGCAACAGGCTGAGCACCTGGTACTAAGTCAATCTGAAATTCGATTTCATGATCCGTGGCACACTGATAAATCCTCTGGTAACACATTTGGAAGTCACACACACACCGTACATCGGACAACTGCGGTGTTGACGTGTTCATATCCTTCACGTAGTCCAAATAGGCACTACATCCACGCCTCATACACTTTCCCGCCACCACCATCGAAATCACCTACGGAATCGTCGTAACTCGATCACCGTATATCGTCACCGACTCCCTTCAGCTCTGTCAGTCTAATCATCTTCTGGCGACCACATGTTCGCCTCGTAGTCCGTAACCAATTCATTCCTAGGACTACATCAAACCCGCCTATGGTCATCACCAACAGTCTAGCAAGAAACTTATGACCTTCTAGTTTTATATCACAACCATCAATCAAGTTAGAAATCTGGTAGACTTACCTGTGGCAGTCTCTACATTGAAGGGCTCATAATCACTCTACTACTGACAGGCAAATTAGCATAGAAGGCAGCAGAAATAAAACTCCTACTAACACCAGAATCAAATGACACAGAAGCAGCGTTTGGTTTACTAGAAACGTACCTGACATGACATTGGGATCCTCTAGCTCCTCCCGCGTCATCATATATACTCTATAGCAGTTGTCCTCTGTCCTCCTTCTTCTGTCCCCTTCTTTGCTCCGAACCCTCAGCCTTTGGCCTCTTACACTCCCGGCTCAGATGGCCTACTTCACCATAGTTGTAGCAACTCGCTACCCTGCATCCTAGAGATATGGTCGGGCTTCCCACACTTGAAACAACATTAGCCCCCTGCACTCCCTAACATGATCCTTCCCACATTACCACACTACTTCATCCCCGAGCCTGTTGCAACCACCGTCGATCATCAACCCTTGCTTTCTTGTTGTTTGGGGTGAAACCGCCACGCCCAAACCTTTTCCCATTCAGTTCTTGTCACCACCACCTGTTCTCCTTCACCTTAGCCACTGTCACCTCCCTCTCTTATACAATCTACCCGCCAGGTCCACACCGATCGAAGGTACCGGCCAGCAGCGATCAAATGCCTGTGTATGTCTGCTGGCAATCCCTGAACATACTTCTTAATCTTTCTCGACACCGGCGTCACCTGATCCGGCACCAACCTGACCATCTCATAAATTTTATGGTGTATTGCTGTTGTGTCATGGTACCACCTACCTTCCAGTGCTGGAACTCCCTCTCTATCTTGTCAAGTTCTCGGTGAGACAGAATTCCTTGATCACTAGCTTCTTCAACCTCTGGCCACTTCATCTTCCGATGGCTCTACTACCCTTGCCTGGACAATGTGATCCCCACCAACATAAGGCCATATCCACAAACAAGTGGGTAGCAAACTTCACTCTGGTCTTTTTGACACTCGCTGATGTCAAGTACCGCCTCCATTTCTCTCACCCTTGGTGAGCAGCAGTAGTAGTGTCATTCCCTCGAAGGTTAGGGCTTGCACCTTTGAATTCCTATATTGCCGCCTCCTGCTGCCTCAGGCACTTTCTTTTTTCCTCCTCCTTATCAGTAGAGACAACCGTCCCAGTCTCCGTTTGCTCTCTCCCTCCGAGGACCTGTTCCTCTCTTTCCTTCTCCTCTCTTACAAGCCTTTATTACTTTAGGTCATCACAGGTTAAAATCGTCTTCATGACCTGTTGAACCTCCTCCACACAGCCTCTTTTACTGAGGCCCTCAATTAGCACTCTATCACCACCTCCGGATGAGGGGTCTCAGGCTCTTCATGAACCACTTCTTCACTCTAGCCTTCCTCTCTTAACGCATGGTCTAGTACCACGTCCACCCTGTGCTCCACCCCTAGAGGCCTTAGATGATCTACCTCCAACCGTTCTCTAATCACTATAAGAATCAAACACTAACACGGTCATTAAAGGAATAGCTTAGTTGTGTTAAGTATAGTAAGTCCCGAATACAGTGGTCAGTTCTGATTAGCCACTTACTTTACTCTTCAACCCCAAGATTTCCTATCCTGACTATTAGTATCTAAATCTACTAATAACATACGCACATAATACTTGTTAACTTTAGAACAGAAATATCTGATGGCACGTAGCTACTCGGCTGACATTCCTCCATTTGTTGCATTTTCAGTTTAGAGTAGGTTTTTGAAAATATTTTACCCAATTCACTTAAACTGGCTCTGATATCAACTTGTAAGGCCCCGTTTCCGGGCACCTCATAGTGGACAATCATCGCATCATTACATTTAAACTTTTCATATTCATAAAAATATGCAGCGGAAAGTCATTTAACAAAAGCCATTCATATCAGTATAACTACTGTTGTTAAGCAATACAACATTTTGTCATTTACAAAAGAATTTTTTAATTGCCTTACAAAACAAACAGTACATCAAAATACGAATGGATGTCAGCCTGATCCCGCGAGTAGCCTTCCCCTCGTGCCATCCTCAAAAATTTACCTGCCAACTGAAAATGCATAAAAGTCAGCGTTGCTGAGTGATTCTAGTTTTATTTCAAAATACCTTGTGTTTTTACATACAAAATACTTTTTTATTACATATTTTAACTTTTGTAAACGAACACACATCATACGTATATTCAAACAATATTCATTATTTATTTCGTTCTTTCATACTTTTATTATTATCTTTCATCATCGTATTCATACTTTCATTCTATTCTTTTCATTAGCATTCGCTTTTATATACATACTTCATTTCGTGCTTTTCATTAATATTTCTTTTTCATATACATTCTTTCGTTTCATACCTTTCACTATCTCTTACTTTCACTCTCATACTTTCGTATCGTACTTTACATCATCTTTAATTTCTTACTTTTTTTCATACATTACGCATTCTTTTACTTTCATACGGATCGATGAAAGTACCCTAACATTATGCCGAAGCTAGGGCCGGGCCTGTGTAATTAAATCACGAACATTATGCATGAAGCTGACCCAATCACCTAGGGCAAGTCATCTCCCCTTTCATCCAGACCATTGCAATACCCCAACATTGTGCACAAAGCTTATGCTGGGCCTGTGGTAATTAAATCACGAACATTGTGC
>JABSNV010001254.1:0-12500 GCA_024085815.1 Flaveria linearis
ATTAAATTTAATGGATTCTTTGTCATTACATGGTTAAATAAAAGGTTATTAAAAAGATTAATGATTAATAAATGGTTTTATTAAAGGACCATAGGTATCTTGTATTTAAAGCATGCAAATACAAGTACATAGAGTTTTCTAAACTAGAATTATGAATCTCTAAACATTTGACAAATAATTTTAACAACCGTCCTTTTGCACAACACTTGAGTCATTTGGGAAACTCTTAATGGGATAAAGGTCACCTAAACATTTTGAGGGAACTTATGACTTAAGGTGAGAATGCCATATTCATGGATAAAGTCCCCTACCACTCATTTTGGCAAACTCACACGTGTGTGTAAGTAGGATAACTTGATTTGCAAACCATGTTAAATGGATCACCTACAATATGGTTTCCAAATGGTGTTGATGGGATTAACATGCCGACTTTACATATGATGTTTAAAGTCGATCCCATACCTCTAGAAGTTGCAAATGGTTGCAACCGTCAATGGTTGACCCCTACTAATTTAAATCGTGGGATAAAGGTCACCTAACCACAATTTAAATGTAATGTTGGATTCTAGATTTTAATATAAAAATGACCTTAAAGGCATTAATTATTAAAAATAGCAATATCGAAAATACTAAATAGATCTTTGTTAAATTTTGTAGATGACCACCAATAATGACAATCATGATAATTCATCCGTGTCCACCCATCATTACGAGCGATCCTCCAAAAGGAACGTCTAAATCATAATTTCATTGATTGTATCGAAAACTTGAGAATCATTCTCAAGCAAGAAAGAAGATCATATGTTTAGACGACCCTATCCCTGATCAACCTACTGAGGATGATGAGGAGGCCTACAACGATTGGCTGAAGTACACTGAGACTCCGTCCAAGTGTCTTGTCTCATGCTAGCGAGCATGACTCCGGATCTCCAAAAGGAGTATGAATATCACAGAGCTTATGACATGATAACCCAGCTTAAGAAGGAAACGTTCCAACAGCAAGCAAGGGTTGAGCGCTTCGAAACGGTTCGAGCACTCCATGCATGTCGTTGGACGAAAACCAATCTGTTTCATCTTATGTACTTAAGATGAAAAGTCATATTGACCCGCCTCGAGAGGCTAATTGTCCCGTCTCGAAGGAATTGGCCACGGATTTGATCCTTAATGGACTTACCAAGAAGTTCGAGAAATTCGTGTTGAACTAAACACTGAATGCTTGGGACAAGAGCATTGGTGAGCTTCACTCAATGGCTGAGGAGGCCATGGGTAAAAGGGTTTTACCCGTTCTCACCATCAATAAAGGGTGGAACAAGAAAAGGCCTTATCCCGCACCCATGGCAAAGGTGCCAAAGGTAAGGGACCCATTTGGGGAAAAGGGAAAGGGGTGGCAAGGGTGCCACCCAAACCACAAGAGAAAAAGCAAAAGGTTTCTACTAATGACCCATGCTTCAAGTGTGGGGAGATTGGACATTGGGCAAGGAATTGTCCTGTCCATCTCCAAGAGTTGAAAGCAAAGAGGGATGTCGGGCAGACCTCAGTACAATACATGATTCGTATTGATCTTAATATTACATCTTCTACACATAGGTATTGGATACAGATGTGGAACTCATATTGCAATTTGTTGTAGGGGTTCAAAAGAAGTAGGGACTTCAATCAAGGGATGTTAGTCTCTTCATGGGCAATGGAACCAAAGTCCAAGTTGAAGCTCGTGGGGACTACATCCTAAAAATTCCAAGTGGCTTGGATGTTATTTTGAAGAATGTTTTGTATGCTTCTAGTTTGACTAGGAACATTATTTCTGTATCCCAATTAAGACATTATGATTATGTATTATCTTTTGTTGAAAATGATATTCATGTTTCTTTAAATGATATGTTCTATTTTAAAGCTATTCCTATCAATGGGATTTATGAATTGGTTCATGAAAATACTTTAAATAGTTCATTGCACCAAACTAACACCAAGAAACTCAAATTGGATTTGAGTGATACCTATCTTTGGCATTGTCGTCTTGGTCATATAAACCAAGAACGTATACAAACACTTCAAAGCATGGTCTTTTAAAAACAAATGAATGTGATTCATTTGAGTATGTGAATCTTGTTTACAAAGAAAAATGACTAAGGCACCCTTAGTGGAACTAACGAAAGGGTAAAAGATTTATTAGGAATCATACATTCGGATGTATGTGGTCCTTTTAAGCCAATGACTAGGAATGGTGAAAGATACTTCGTTACCTTTACCGACGATTATAGTCGCTATAGGTATGTTACTTATTAAGACACAAGATGAAGCTTTTGAAACGTTAAAAATCTTCAGAATGAAGTAGAAAATCACCTCAACAAGTCGATTAAAGTTCTCCGCACCGATAGAGGAGGTGAATACCTAAGTGATGTTTTTCAAGATCATCTTAGGAGTTGTGGATTGTCTCACACCTCACTCCACCTGGAACACCACAACATAATGGTGTGTCTGAGAGGAGGAATCGAACCTTATTAGATATGGTCTGATCTATGATGGCTAGAAGCACATTGTCTCTATCATTTTGGGGTTTGCTTTGCTCTCCGCGGCCCGTATTCTAAATATGGCCCCAACCAAAAAGGTGGAAAGGACACCCTTTGAAATATGGAATGGAAGAGTTCCATCCCTATCATACTTAAGGGTCTGGGGTTGGAGGCTTATGTTAAGACTCCACCCCAAACAAATTGAAAGTCCGATCCACTAAGTGTATCTTTATTGGATATCCTAGAGATTCTATGGGATATTATTTCTATGATCCACTGGAACAAAAGGTGTTTGTTGCTAGAAAGGGTGAGTTCTTAAAAGCAAAGTTTCTTATGGAAGGAACTAGCAGTAGAACAGTGGATATTGAGGAGGATCAAGAACCACAACCCGATGCACGGTTGGTTGAAACTAGCACTCAACATGAGATGTTGAGGATGATCAAGTGGTTGATCAATACACACAAAACGTTCGCAGAAGTGGTAGAACTAGTAATCCACCTGAAAGATACGGTTTTTTCATGGAGGATGCTATGTGGTAGATTCAGATAAACCAACCACATACCATGATGCAGTGTCTAATTCGGATTTGACAAATGGCTTGAAGCCATGAACGTTGAGATGCAATCATCCTGTAGACATCAATTTGGGAACTTGTTGTACCACCTCTTAATTCCAAGGTAGTTGGAAGTAAGTGGGTTTTCAGAAGAAAACCGATATGCATGGAAACTTGGATACTTTAAAGCTAGACTTGTAGCAAAGGGTTTCACTCAAACTCAAGGGGTTGATTATGATGAAACTTACTCACTTGTTGCGATGCTAAAGTCTATAAGGATTTGTTTGCCATAGCTGCTCATTATGATTATGAGATTTGGCAAAATGGATGTCAAAACCACTTTCCTAAATGAATATCTTGAGGAAGATGTCTATATGGTTCAGCCTGAAGGTTTTATCGATCCAAAACATCCTATAAAGTATGCAATTAAAGAAATCAATCTATGGATTAAAACAAGCATCGAGAAGCTGGAATCACCGTTTTAATGAGGAGGTAAAGAAATTTGGCTTCATCAAAAACGCTGATGAGGCTTGTGTGTATAAGAAGGCTAGTGGGAGCACAATAACTTTCCTAGTATTGTATGTTGATGACATACTATTATTGGGAAATGACATTCCAACCTTGGAAGGTGTAAAAACCTGGCTTGGAAGTTGTTTTTCCATCAAGCATCTTGGTGAAGCCGCCTATATTCTGGGAATAAAGATCTAAGGGATAGATCAAGGCGTTGATTGTTTTAAATCAAAGTGCATACATTGATAAGTCTTGAAAATGTTCAAGATGGAGAACTCTAAAAGGTACCGTACCTATTCAAAGACGAACGATATTGAATACGACTCAATGTCCTAGCTCAAAGGATGAGCAAGATAAATGAAGGCAATCCCATACGCATCTGCTATTGGATCCATCATGTATGTAATGATATGCACTCGACCGGACGTGTCATGCGCCTTAAGCATGACAAGCCGATACCAGCAAAATCCTGGAACAGTCATTGGATGGGCTGTTAAGAACCTACTTAATTACCTAAGGAGGACAAGAGATATGTTCCTAATCTATGGATCTGTGATGAGAACTCGTTGTAAAAGGTTACACGGATGCAAGTTTACAAGCCGATCGTGACAATTCCCGGTCACAATCGGGATACTTTTCATTCTGAATGGAGGAGCGGTCTCTTGAAAGAGCTCCAAGTAGGATGTGGTGGCTCTATCAACTATAGAATCAGAATACGTCGCCGCCTCATTGGCAGCTCAAGAAGCTGCATGGTTTAAGAAATTCATTGCGATCTAGGGGTTGTCCCTTCTATTCAGAACCCCTAGAGATCTTTTGTGATAATGAGGGTGCGATTGCTCAAATCAAGGAACCTCGTGCTCATCAAAGACTAGGCACATTGAGCGGAGATTCAACTACATACGAGATGAAGTTGAAAAGGGAAAGATATGTATCGCAAAGTTCACACGGATCAAAACATTGCGGATCCTCTCACGAAGCTCCTTGAAAAGGCAAAGCATGAAGGTCATACTTGTGCCATGGGACTTTGATATCTAGTGATTGGATTGATCTGTAAATTTTGTATTTGGATATGTGAACTCTTTATTATTTGAATAGATTATTTGGTTATAATGTTTCAATTAATGTTCCAATTTAGCATGTTTAATCCACGAGTAAATTGTTTATCTAAATGTCCGTAGTCGTTCAGACTTGTGGAAACAAGTGTAAGGGTAAGATTATTATGAACTTGGATTGGTTGATATTCATAAGGATGAATATAGAGCAATGGGTTGCTACCAAGGTTCATAGATATTTGTGGGATACAAATATTGGACTGACCTGCATCTCAAATATTACTACATGGAATTTTCATGATTGATCATAAGTAATTTTGAGTAAAGGCGAACATCATTTGGTATCCTCTGACCTGGGATACATATTGGGTCTTGATATTTACCAAATATTATACTTTGGTTCAGTTCTTCGCTATTCTGAAATAGGTAGTACATAAGTCTGAGTTCAGGTATGATATGAGGTAACTGTGAGAGACGTATGTAGTCAAGATGGGATTTGTCCCTCTTATTCATTGAGAGTAAGATGTTTAAGGTCTGATAAAGTTAAATCAACAGAGAATGATCACTCTGTGTCTCTAAGATTTACATGACATCTGTGACAAAAGGATAGATAATTGATTCACCTAAATCATTTCAGGTAGGGTACTTGAAAGGGATGATGTTATTGAATGACCATAAGTCATGCGTATAAGGGTAGTAAACCGTTGTTAGGCGGTATTTACTGCTTGCATCAATCTCTATGAATCTTGGGCAAGTGGGAGATTGTAGGATTCTATATGCCCAAGACACGTAGAATATTGATGCGGTTAGTACGTTATGATCCAAGTCGGGTTATACCCAATAACAAGCTTAGCAAACACCCATTATTTTAATTGATGATATGATCATGCAATTAAATATTTACACCAATTTAGAAAATGGTTTCCTAAATAAGTTGCATATGAGAAAGAACAACTTATTAGTATATTTTGTTCAATAATATTATTTGAAGTGTATTTAAATTAGTCGTATAACACCAAATAATAATGAGAGTATACTACTTATACAATTAAATGGTTAATTGCATAAACTAGTTACAAGACTATATAATATATGTGTGTGTTAATTTATAAGAGGGAACCTTTTTTAAAAAAACATTCACCTAACACACATCACTACTTGTCTAGTTCACCTAACACCCTCACTACTTGTCTAGTTCACCTAACATTCCCTCATATCAATATTGCAAACTAGCAAAAACTCCCTCTCTCTCTCTCATTGTTTTACGAAACAAGCAGCAAGAAGAAAGATTTTTTGGAATTTTTGTGGTGTTTCTTTCTACAAGAAGGTGTTTTGCAAAGAGCTTGGGGTATACAAGCTGAGGATCCTTCTCTGGAGCCTTGGCTGAATTTTCAGCATCCATTCCCTTTTGTGTCGGTTTTTGCTGCTGCTGAAAGGTAGTTTTCCCAGCTCAATGTAGCTGTGATTTTATGTAGTTTAACATATGTTCATAGCTTGTTTATTCATATATTATGATCTTTGATTTTGGGTTTGTTTTAAACATATATATGTCACCATAAGAACATGAAATTTCAGTTTTATAATCATGTTTCTAAATATATTTCCGCTGCGATTTCTGAAAGTTTAAAAGGTTAAACTTTGATTTTATGGTCAAACAAACCCAACATTAGTTACAACTATAAGTAACAGAAAATGATAACATTCCACTAACTATTTGTTTAAGACATTCAAAGCATCACTCTTGTCTCATGATAGGTTTGAAGCACCGACTATCTCTACACGAGAACATCTATTTATCTCTGTTGACTTGAAACAGTTCAAAACATCGACTATCTCTACACGAGATAGTCAAAAGCTAGGGTGTAGTTTCTTAAAATGTTTTTGGCAATCGCATTGAGAAAGTCAAGACATACCTGTTATCTTTAAAAGTATTTTTTTTCCATTTACCTTAGTTAATTAATATAAAATTGTAAAACAAATTAACGAATTGTTAATCTAGTATCCCTCTCACTTCTTCCTCTCTCTCATGCCGGCTGCGACTCACCATTGCCGCTCACCACTAGCACCCAACAAGTCGTGACTCGCCAACGTCAATAGGTAGGCTTGGCAATTGTTAGTCATCTAATTTTGTTAATATTCTTAGTTAATATGTTTCAGGACATCGATCCAATTTGGATAATACTATTGATAAATCAGACATTTATTCAAATCATGAGTAACAAGACCGGTTTCGTCTTTGACGTGCTAACATTGAAGCTACTCTAGATCACTTTTAGTGTTGATTAAACCAGAGACGAAAAAAACACTTTACTCACGATAATTTATTTTTAATTGTGTCAGTGTATCTAATCTGACTATAGCAAAGTACTCCCCACTTGATATCCTGGAGTACCGTGTATCTAAATCCTCCGTTTAAAACAATGAATTTACCTCCAACATCGGTCTCGAATATGACGTATCGGTCCCGGACTTTCCAAATTGAGCTTTTCGTGTTGATTTTACTTCTCATAATCATGGTGATAATGGATGGAGGATTGAGGGTGTATGAACGGAAGAAGATAGGGCCTTAGATTGGGGCTTCCCGATTGTGCTAGAGTGAAGTGGGGTTTAGGACATTGAGTGTCAATATAATAATATTGTATATATTAAAAAAGAAGGGTATTTTTATTTTTACATAAAATAACAAAAATGCTAATAGCGTTACGTCTATGGACCACAATAGCAATTTTTTTACCAAATCAACTACGCAAATAGCAAAAAAATTAACACAGGAACTCAACAAGCAAATCTTGTATTAAATCATAGACGAAAAAAACACTTTACTCACTATAATTATTTTTAATATTTTTATTGATTCTACACCTAAATGTCTAAAACATAAAGAAACACACACATTTTTAAATATAAAGACTAAGATAATATAACGAAACACGTATTTTTTATTGTTTTGAATTGAGTAACTTTAAATTCAAATTTTAAATATTTAAGTATTTAACTTTAAATATCTTAATCTTTAAATATAAAGAACACATATTTTTAGCATTAGTTGCCCTTTTTTTTTTTAATAATTGTTAATACGATTTACTCCAAAACACAGCTCCATAAGTTTTTATACATGTTCAATCCATGTTTATACAAAAGTTTTGTTAAATAATACATTATCATTTTTTCTCTTGTTCTGGTTGTTCGATCTACAACAAAACCTTCCAACGATTTCTGGTTATTGTGCAAGTCCTTGTACATAGACTTTCACCATCAACACCAAATTAATGATCTATATTAGTATATGGTAACTCGGTAGAAAAGAAGTCTGTAAGGAGGTTAATATAAAATTTTGTTCTTTCTAGTTATTAAAATACTAGGTTAGTTCACTGTTTTATACGAAATGAAAATAAAATATTAAATAATTAGTAATCAAAATTTATATATTATAAAATCATGTTTGAAGATAAATATATTATAATTACGTATAATAACTACTTTAAATAAATAATAATATTATATTTTTCTTAAACTTTATTTTATAAATTTTTTAAATATTTTATTTTAAGAAAAAAGATTTTTAAAGAAAAAGTTCGTTGTATTTGTATTTTGTAAAATTTTTATTTTTAAAAAGTGTGTTTTAATTCAAAAATAGGTTTTTTATTATAAATTAACATTTTTTAATTTAAAGTAGTATGAGTAAAATTATTAGTATTTAATATTATTATTAATAAGATAGAGAAATGAGTAAATTAATATTATAAGGCTTACAATTGTTTCATGTTTATTTTAGTTTTTTTTATAGATAGATATAGGGCTAAATAGCATTAATTAAATGGATTATAGCTAGTAATAAACACGAAGAGTTAAATTATATATTTTAATATTAACTATAATTAAAATAATATATACGTAATAATTCAAGAAATAAAAAATATACTATTTTTAACTCTCTTATCTAAATAGTTTCATTTTTAAACATTCGTTTTAAGATTTTTTATTAAAAAAATAATTTTTTTATCAAAATTTTGTTTCTTTTTGAAAACTATGATTTGTAATTATTTTGTTTTGTTTTAATAAGACTGTTTTTAAAAGATTTCACCTTTAAATTTATTTGAAAAAATGACTTAAATATTTTGCTTAAAAAATGTTTAGTGTTTTAGAAATTTTATATTATATATTTTTGTTTTTATTATTTAGATTTTAATTAAAAAATGTGATTTTTAACTTCCTTCATAAAATATATTTTAAAAAAATGTAGTTTGATTTATAAAATCTAGATAAGAGAGAGAAATATAACAATTAATAAAATTAATTTTTAGTAAGAGAGAGAAACTTGTATTAGTATTTAAATTACTATAATATCCTTTTGGAGGGAAAATCAAAGTGTGAATGTGTAGAAATTTAACAGTGGCTAAAAGTGTGTTAAAAACATGACAAGTGGCAAAAAAAACATTTTTTTATAGATACTATGGATATATTCTATAAAAACTGTAGAGTATGGGATAGGATATTCATTTAATTATTCTTCAAAACTAAATCCTTGTTTTCTAATATGTGTAGTATGTTTTTGGTAACGGTAGTACTTACCTTGGTTTAAATTTCTAGATTTTCGAGTCTTTAAGGTTGAACTGATGAATCTCATTGATGTGAAATTTCACACGATGAAACTTATTCGTTGCTAAGTTCATAATCTGACATACTTCTCATTCCCTTTATTTAAAATCTGATTTTCTATAAACTTTAAACTATATCTAGAATCATGAATTGCATTATTATTTTCAAAGCGCCAGAGCGGTGTATCTTTCCTAGTTTTTGCAACAGTCCTAATTAGCCTCCGTTAGTTGTGGCTCTAAAGCCACCTTATTTAGAACATCAACTAAAGATAGAACATAATCCATTCCCTTTGTGTGTCCGCTAGCTTCGTGAGAACTTTTAAATCTAGGTGCAAGAAAGACTAATGAATTATTGGAGTTATTCAAATCAAAGCTTCCTAGTTACATAGAGTTCCATCCTCGTGCTAAAAAACGACGCGAACATCTTCACGAAATAGATCAATTAACTTCTTTTTTTACTTAGCTCAATACGTATTTCAAAAGATTTACAACTTCTGTTGTAAGAGAAGAGAAGGTGGGCAATACATTCTTGGACTTTGTAGTAAGATCTTGCTTTCCTTTTCCAATAGCAATGGTTTGTACAAGCAACTTGATACTTATTCTATCGGAAATTTTAGGCGCACCGTGCTTTTCCTGGAGAAAACCGACCCGAGCTGTCACGGTTAGGTCTCCCCGTGACCGCTAGGTCGGTGTGACATCTAGCTGTCACGGTTACCCTACCCGTGACAGTTAGATCTGTCAATGATTGGGTATGTAATTATGGGGGTATTGATTGGGTATGTAATTATGGGGGTATTGATTGTGCGCCCTATATGTCACGGTTTGGCCAAACCGTGACATATTGCTTTTATTTTTTTTCTATTCTTCTAAGCATTAAATATTTATTTTTATTTCGTGTATCTTCCTTAAAGATTAAACATTTATTTTTATTTCCGTAATTTTATCACTGTAAACTTGAGAATGAAAAGGCGGGAAACACCGTTCGATCGGAGTTTGATTGATTATCGATTACTAGTTTCACCGCCACATCATTTCTATCTTTTCGTGAATATATAATATAACTATTGTTCTTATGATCTGTATTATTTCGTTAGATATTTGAAGAAGCTAAGAAATTCTGCTATAAACTGGTGTGAAAGTTGCTGTTGCATATGGTGGTGCACCGATTTATCCTCAGGTTTATATACTTTTAAAATCATTAACAAACACTATTTTATGGTTTTAATCATTAACAAACGTGCGATTCAGTTCATCTTTTTTTTCTAATCTGCTTAATTAGTCTTTGTAATCTGTTATCTTTAATCTTGATTCAGAACGCGTTGACTTTAATTTGTGGAGACAAAACGCAGCGCAGATACAATTAACATTATCATATGGTTAACCTAATCTGCTGCAATTCATGGTCATATTACAAGTAATTTTAAACAAGTTGGTTGTTATTTTATCACATGGTTAACCTAATCGTAAAAATCAGTTGTTACAAACATATACAATTAACATTATCAACATTGCAAATATAAAGCAAACAAACAAAGAAACACAACCAAACAACACAACCAAATATACAAATCATCATAACTGAAACTGCACATATATATATATATATACGAGTTTTTACATACAAAAGAAAAAAATACAAACAAAATATCTATCTAATCAATCATCCCCGGATCGCTGCCCTGACCAGACCCGCCCGCGCCAGATGGGCCAGCACCGTCATGGTCTAACCGCCTCGGTGGCTGTGACAACAACGCGTACCCGAGGCGGTATAGTCCGCGACCATGTGCTGGATGACCCAGTCCATCATATCATGCAGCCTCGCGGTCGTATCCTCCAGCCTCGCGGTGGTATCATGCAGCCTCGCGGTCGTATCATGCAGCCTCGCGACCCTGTCTCGTGTGTCCTGAATCATATCAAGAACATGAGCAGGCAATCGCACGGCGTGGTACACGCGCGGGGATGCTGGGGCGGGTCCTGGTCGTGCGGCGGGGGAATGGGCTGATCCTCCCCGCCGCCAAGGGCCTCGTGGGCGTCCTGAAGGTGGACCTCAGCCCCCGCCAGCTCGGGTGGGTCCACCAACGGCTCGGGCACCCATGGCACGAGCTCGTGGTATCTGGTGAGCAGGTGCCACGTACCGTCGGGAACCTCCGAACTATCCTCATCCCAGTGGCGGTGGTCCGGCCGGCCACGCGCACAGGAGTCGGAGGTAGCGGGAGCTGGGACACGGCCTGTGCGTACCCCAAGCCCCGAGCGATCCGGGAAACGATGTTCCCGCCCACTAACGCCCCTCGCGACTGCCGATGATAATAACTAGCAAAATAATCAGCGAGGGCTGCGCGAGGTGGCAGTGTCGGTGTGTGAGTACACACCGAAGAAAAAAAGGTCGGCGGCGTTGACCCTGTCGGTCCCCGCCCCACGACCAGCGACGGACGTGGCGATGAGTCGGTGAATGTATCTATACAAGGGTCTCGTATATGAGAGGACCTCGTATCACCGCCGTATGGTCCGTCGCCTATCGCAGGCCACCAGACCTGATCGGAGTCGTCTGGCCCGCGGATCAAGGCGGTGGTGTACATCGTCTGTCGGGTCTCCTCCTCCGTGTAGAGGCCGCTGACGACAGCGAACCGCCTAAGTGACATGCGGTGGAGGACCCCGAACAACCGGAAAGCAACCTCCGCGGGCTCACGACCGTCCGCTATGTCCTCCTCGTCCAGCTCCGCAAGTCCCTGGTCACGTGGACGGAACGTGAATGTGCAGTAGAACTCCACGGTGAGCTCTCATGGGCATCGTCGGACATCCGGAACAGCTCTCCCACGGGCCGTCCTCGCCGATGATCTCAAAAAACCGGTCCGCTCTCCAACGAGCTGTAGAAGACCTCCGACAGGACGGTCCCCGGTGCTGGCACACGTGCTCTCAGGTCCTGAACCGCTCGTACGGTGTAGTCCCCTGCTCGAACTGCAGCGTCGGGCAGTCATCAATGCCGGGATAAAAGCATCGTCGGCATCCATATCTGCGAAAAAAGACGTATTTATCATTATTTACAATGTTTATAAAATTAATGGTTGACGGTTATTATTATTATTATTATTATTATTATTATAATTTATTATTATTATATATTATTATTATTATTATTATTATTATTAATATTATTATTCTAATACTATATTATTATTATTTTATTATTATTATTACTATTATTACTATTAATATTATTATTAATATTATTATTATAATTATTATACAAATATTATTATTATTATTATTATACTAATATTAT